>CM034154.1:762118162-762128554 GCA_019776745.2 Taxus chinensis | reverse complement strand
GTGATCCTAAGCACAATCCTTTATTAGTATATTGGTCAATGGGAACTACATTATCATTTAGAAAAGGAAATGAAAGTTTCTAAAAATTGTTGGATGAATCTAATGGGATTTCGAATCCTATAGTTTGGTGGTAGTTGTGTCTTCAACTGGTTTTAAGAACGAGGATTGGTCATGTTTTCTCTGAACATAAAGTTCTTAATCCTTTTTCCTCAAGACTCTATTTTTGAAAATATGAATAATCAATGGTAATGAATCCTCGTCTATTGGGATTATCAATGGCCAAAGAGATGGGGGATTATAATCTTTTTAAAACGAGGAGATAATTGAACCTCTTTAAGAAAGTCATGGATAATTTTTTAGTTTAAAAAAGAGGTCAAAACACTATGGACTCCATGTGGGCTTCTGATTGAATACTAGATTCCTTTACATAGAGTTTGTTCCCTAGGAAAGAAATATAGAGTAGATTCTTAGCTATTTCCAAGATCCTTTCCGATCTCTCATCCCAACCTATTTCTTTGAGGAGAAGTTCACATTGAGAGGATACATCAGCTCAGTGTGGCCATATAATGACAACAATTGGCAAGTAAGTTCAATCATGATAAACATTGATTTCCATTTCTTGAGCTTCAAGAGAATTTTATTATTTAGCTTTATTTTGATGAATGAAGTTTCTTCTCCTCGTGATTCCATAACAATCCACTTCCCTAAAAGGAGTCGAGGAAGAATTTGATAAGGAATGTTTGTATCAATCTAAATGTAATAAGTACCAGAGGATAGTAACTTGTGAATTTGTTTGATAAGAATGAGAGGTATATCAATTCCAAATATATCACACAGATGTTCATCAATCTCCAAGACGAACACATTAATATTGTGGAGTGAATACGAACCTACACTTATCAACATTGTCATAAGTTTTACAAAGTAGGAAATGAATTAAAAATGATGCATTTGCTAAAGCGATCTGTTGATGTGGCTTTCCTACTCATATGATTAGTTGAAAAGATTTCAAACCTAGAGATGCAAATTATATTCCTTTGAAGCCCGGAATCAAACCTTTCAGCAAAAGAAAAGGCAATACAATCCCATAGATTTCAGATACTATTTACCAATAAATTAAAAAGTTTTGAAGGCAAAAATAAATTTTCCAATTCATCATTCAGTTTGGTAGCTAACCATTGTGCCAGTAAGGGAAAACTACATAGTAGATCTAGATTTTGTGTGGATTTTTGAAATCTAAACCAAGACTCTCCCTCAACGATAATTATCCACTTCCCATGATGGATCAGATTATACATCTCACAAGATCTGAGATGTTATCTATTTTAGATGGATTTTCATGATATAATCAAATTGAGGGTGATGTTCCTGATCAACACAAAATATAATTCACAACTCCATGGGGAACTTTTTCCTATAAGAGAATGTCATTTTGGTCTAATTAAAATTGGTGCCACTTTCAGTGGGCAAGGATTTGGCTTTTGGGTCCTTTAAAGGAAAAGAACATTGTGTGTATCTGGATGACTTAACTATATTTTTCTAAGAAAAGGGAAGATCAATTTTAGCATCTTGAAACTTTTCTCCTAAAGTGTAGAGGAACAGGGGTTGTCCATCAACCCAAAGAAATCTATTCTTAGTGTCACTAAAGGTAAAGATACTTGACACATTGTGTCCAAGGAGGGGACCAAGATAGATCTAGAAAGAGTTTCAGGCTATCCAGCAGATCCCTCTTCCTATAAGTAAAAAGGGTGTGCATTTCTTTCTTTGGAAAGATAAAAATTTTAAGAAGATTTATTCCAGATTTTACATAACTAACTATGATTATATCTCATATGATGAAGGGAAAGAAATCCTTTGGTTGGACTCTAGAGGGAATTGAAGCTTTTGATAATATCAAAATGGAAATTGGCCGAACTCCCATTCTTGCTTGCCCTGACTTTGGGAAGGATTTCTTGATCTATTGTTACTGCTACTGAGAACACTCTGGTTGCCATCTGTAACCCAAAAGAATCATGAGGGGTGTTGAGCTACCCATTTCTTTCATGAGTTATGTTTCTAAAACTCATGAATTGAAAATACCAACTCTATTGAGAACATGCTTTTGTTTTGGTAAGGCAGTGAAACATTTCATTTCTATATCCTCATTTCTCACTCTATTGTTTTGTCCTGGATCCAACTGTTTACGTCTATTTTCAAACAACAAGAATTTTGGGACCAAAAGAGAAATTTGGGTGGTGAAGGTGCAAGAGGTATGACTTGGACATCAGGCAAACTAATCTAGTTTGAGGAAAAGTTCTCTATGATTTAATTTCTCTAAGTGCTGAAGATAGATCTTCCAAAGAATATACTCCCATTGTTCTCTTCTATTAGTTCAATATAGGAATGGTATGGATGACATTACACACATTTTATTACTTAGGGATGATTCCCACCTCACCTAAATGCTAAAGAGAAAAGAGCTATTAAGCTAATATCTTCATAATATGTGCTTGGGATAATTCCTTGTTTAAAGAGGGATTGATGGAAGGATTTCCTCGTGTGTTGATAGAGAACAACAAAAGAGATTGTTTAAAGAGCATTTCATGATCAAGCATGTGGAGAGAATTTCTTCATCCTTTATGACTTCTCATAAAATCCTTCGGGAACTACTACTAGCCAACCCTTGTTTTGAGATGCAACTAAATGGGTAGGTAAGTGTGAGGATTGCCAAAATTTTTGTGGGAACGCCTAAGCTATCCACTTGCCACTTAAACCATGGTGATAGAAGAACCTTTTCAACAATGGGGGGTTAGAATTTTTGGGGTACCCTTAATCCTCATTCTAGTTCTAGAAACACCCATGTTTTAAATTCCACTGATTATTTCACTAAATGGGTGGAGGGCTATTCCAGTAAAAAGTACAACCTCTGAAGTGGATATGTAATTTCATCAAGGAAAATATTATACTTAGATTGAAGTGCCAAGTAAAATTATTACTAATAATGCCTCTAACTTATATTCTTATGAAATGATGGGATTGCTGCTATGGGTATGGAATCTCTCTTGCAAATTCCTCTAACGACTACCCCTAAGGAAATGGGTAGGAAGAATCAACAAATAAGAATTTGGTGACCATTATCGGAATCTTATTAATGAGTCACAAAGGAATTGGCATAAAAAATATATATGATGCTCTCTCGACAGATAAAATTTCTCCTAAAAGGGAAATAGAATGTCCCTTTTCATGTGGTATACGAAACTAAAGCTCAATTGCCAGTGATGGTGGAGTTGGAAACTTTGCAGTTGATGAAGGCCAATGAGGATTAAAATTTCAATAATGGCTTAATTGAGAAGAGAATTATGTACCTACAGAAGTTGGATGAGATAGATTGTAGGTGGCAGATAAGATTGTTGTACAATGGAAAAAAGTAAAGTAGTTGTTTAATAAGAAGGCCAGACCAAGATACTTCTAGGTTGGAGACATTGTTCTACTTTGGGACAAGAGGTGGGGAGCCTCAAGGAAGTCATGGAAACTATGATTCTCTGTGGTTGGTCCCTTTCAGAATCGGCAATTTTTTGGAGGAGAATTATTCCTATTTAGACTATATGGATGGAACCTCTCTTCCATTTCTAGATAGTGGGCAAACTTGAAGTTTTTTCAGTTTTTTAGCTTGCTATGTGGTCCCTTTGTACAGTCCTTGTATAGTTTTGGTTTGCTGGTTTGTTTGGTCTTATGTGGTGCTCTCTCTTGTGTTTGTTCTTTTCTTACCTCTATTTTTTTCCATGGATAAGGAACTAGTCTATTTGTGGAAACCCTGATATATCCTAAAGTTCATGTTATGTCTTGTTATCATGTTACTCAATCAAGTCATGTCCCTAGAAAGAGCCATTTTTTGTCACCTCTTCAGAATTTGTGCATTTCCCTTTCTATTTTTTAATTTTTTTGGGTTTGGTGACTACTAAATACCTTTGTGAAGGTCTTCATAAGGAAAAGATAGTTCTAAATAGTTAGTCATTTTCAAATTTTCGAGTTTTGATTTTTTTTGGCCTTTTTTGTAGGTATTTCAAAAAACAATTTCCCTCATGTCCCCAAGTTCATCTAGACCGTTTGTTCCCCGATTTTCCCTCTTTTTCCAATTGGTCCTCCTTTCCATTTATTGTGGGTATTTTTAGATTTACACACCCCAATTGTCCCGATGTCTTGAGTGTGATTTGTGTCAAATTCTTCTGACTTGTTTTGATTTTTAGTGTATTGCCGGTTGTTTTGGATTTTTGTGTCCCAGTTATCCTGAGTGTTGTTTTGACCGCATGGTTCTCCACAAACTTGGCCTTTACTGAGATCCATTCATTGCAAGTATTTTGGCTTTGTGTGTCCCAACTATCCTCGATTGTCCCTTGGGATAGTTGTGTAGGTTTATTTTTTCTTTTCGCACAAAATACACTTTTTCAGATTTTTGTGTCCCAACTGTCCCAATGTCCTGAGGGACATTGTGGGATATTTTGATCCACCTTACCTGATTTTCACTCTTTCAAGGTCATTATATTATTAATATTCTCATTTATTCACCGCCAACCTATTAGGGTTTTAAATACTATAAATACTTGGGTAATAGATCATTTTTCACCACCTCACTTGTAAAATTACTCCTGACCATTTGAGCTCCTTCTCTTCCACCATTTCAATCCGTGGTCGAATCTGTTCTATTATTTTCCAATTTGCATGTATACATAGAAGAAGTTGTGAAATGTCAAAGTGCTAATCCAAGAAATGAGAATTATTTCTCACCCATATTCTTTTGCCCTGGTTACATGATGAAGATCAGTTTTAAAAGGTCACAAACATTTGTCTTCCTTGGAGATGGTTGTACCAAACATTGATGACAATGAAGTAGAGAACCTAGATTTTGGGAAGAATTCTGGGCACGAATCAATTATCAAAACCCTATTCCTATGGTTTGGTTGATTAAAGATAGTGCGGATAATAGAGGAAGGGGGTTTTCCAGTCTCGGTCTAGTGTGCTGAAAAGATTCTTTCATGTAGCTCTTGTTTTGATTCTGACACTAAAGAAATCGTTGATCCTCAAGGTCAAGTAGTGGCATGGATTGATGAATATTGTTATTCATTAACTACCCTCAGGATTACCATGGTCAAAAATTCAAATACTCTCACTAAGGATAGGCCCAAGTTCTTTTTGATCAAGACAGTGAGAAATACAAAAGCAGAATTGCTAAGTCTTGGTTCTAAAACCCTAGGAAAGGAGACTCAAGGTTGCCTAAGACAATGTTCAAAGTTGATTTCCATGAGTAATTTCCAGACGTCATCACTCTATTATTATAATTGCATAAATTCTCACCACTAATGAATTAACTATTAGATGTGTCCCTACATCAATATCATATATGAGGGTAAGAAGATTCTGAATTGGGTAGGAATTTTTTATGATAATCTGACTGAGCAATAATAAGATGTTCAAATAACCTACACCTTCTACATTACCTCCTATCTAAATGTACTTCATTGCAGCCTATAGGGAGTGGTTAGGTTTCTCCCCCATGGATGACAAGAAGGGTGCTCCTGTTTTGTACATATCGCCCACAGTTGTCCCTGAATATCAACAATCATCACTTTAGGAGGGTGAAAGATGCTTTCACTATGTATATTATCAGGTTATTGGAAGGGGACACTGCTAAATATTTTTGGACAAGAACAAACAATTAACCAGTACTTATGGTAGTTTCTTCACCCAATTTAGGAAGTTTTCATACATAAAATTGGCTAGATTTGAGGGAGAGCCCCTGAAACTTCCTATGTATTGTAGTGATAAGATGACCCTAGAGGAAATTTGTAGACAATTAGACAAGTTGCATAGGACTTGTAGGGACAAGAAGATTATAGTTATTCAATTTCTAATCATAATGGGTAATTATACCTATAGAACTTCATTAGATGCTCAGAATGTGGATAAAACAATTGCTCCTCTCACTCTCCATTACTATAAACCCATAAATTTCTTTGACATAAGAATTTCATTTTATCCAATTTCATAATGGGTTATCAACATCTTCCTTATACTGAAGATTATTAGGCAGATTGTTTGAATGATTATGAAGCTAGGAAGAGATACTATGAGAGGTTATCTCTACAACAGGTTATTGATTTAGTATTTATGATGTCCCTGAATGACTAGAAGATGATGATGAGGAGATACAATCTCTTTAATATGAAATATCAATCAAACATAATCCTATTGAAACCATTGATTGGTTTGTTAAGGATAGGGATGATTTAAAGGCACTGAATAATCATTTCTTTGTAAGAACTAGAATTTGGTTTGATAGGAAGATAAAGGGATTCAAGGTAAGGAAATATAGGTCCACTTCACATGATACCCCCTACCCCTCATAAGGAAATACACGTGTATGGTCTGAAATAGTTGAGAAATATATTTCCTCTCCTCTAGAGTCCTCAACTCTAGTGTTTACTAAGAAAGGGAAAATTAAGAAAGAAGACAGGGTAGATAATGTCATCCAAGAAAGTGATTCCTATCCCAGGAAAGCTCAAGCAAAGGAACCATTGTTGATTTGGATGACAATGATGACAACAAAGATAAGGATCATGAATAACCTGAAGTGAACACCCCTAATGTGATGGAAGATCAACTAGAGGAAGTAGTTTCAGGATCTATGGAAATATATGTCAAGGAAACTCCTGTTTCCACTCAAATTGATGCCTTTATATTAAAGTGGTTGTTGTTTAAACACGAAGTGTTATGAGTGCCTCTACACTTGGGCCATTTCTCCTTCCACTTTTAGTTCCTCTTTCTACTGGGTACAGTCAGTTCTGGAGAGTAAGAAAAGAAAGGCCACTCTAAGTATAGCTCCATTAAAGTTTAATGCAAGTGGTAGCCCTCCTCGGCATTACTCCTCCTCCCCTAGCTAATAATTCTAAGGTCACCTCAAGGTTAATTTCATAATCTCAAGGTCAATAGTTCATAGAGATTGCAAAACCCAAGTCTAATAAAGATGAAAAGGACTTATCACTGGGTGATATAGAATTGAAAAGAATTCCCCTTGGTGAATCAACTCCAGAAAGTGAAGTACATAATGAGAAGGAGACTATGTCTAGGGTAATTGAAAGAGTTTGAGAGGGGGAAGCAAACACAAGAGCAGTTGGAGTAGAATAAAAAAATTTCTAGTTTCATCAAGTCCTTCTTGGAAAAAGATAAGGTTCTCGATCCCACTCCCTTAGCTTCCATCCCACCTCCTGGTATCCTCTCCACTAATGAAATTCAATTCATCGAAGACATATATAAGAAAGCTACTTATGGAAAAGAAATGGAAGCTATGGTTGATGATTTAATTATCATAGGCTTATATTTTATTGAGGAGATATTAAAAGCACATGAGAAATTTCCAAGATTCAACTGAATTTTTCTACTACACTTGGTGGGATGGATAGGGAATTGAAGTTATGGAGTGAGTGCATTCAAGACCTCAAATTGATGAGCTAGACCAATGTGTAGATTCTCTTGGATGACAAGGTTTTGTATGATGTTAAACAATTTTTTTTGCAAATAGTGGGTTTTCAACATTGAATGGAAAATAAAGGTTCTAGAATAAGCCATTGGTGGACTCAGAAATACTTTTCAAATAAGGGAAAATTTTAAAGCCTCTGTATCTTTTGCCTTCTTATATATACACTACCAAATATTTAAGGAAAGTTGAATGATAACTTCATTGTTCAAGAAATCAAGTCTCAATTTAAGGATTTGTCAGAAAAGACTTGTTTAAAACAAGATACCATTTCTAAGGAGAAAAATGAAATAGATTTTAACTCTACAGGCTGCCGTCATGGATGCCAACAAATAATTTTTAGAAAATGAAAAATTTGAGAGGACATGGAGAAGTGTTTGGGAAGTTGGACTCGTGCCCATTTCCATACAACAATTCCTCGGGGAACGGACATAGCTGCATCTTTGAAATGATTCAAGAATCAGGTGTTAAAGACAACAAAAGTTGTCAATGCATCTATCAGTGTTTCAAATTTCTAGTTTCTTATTTTCTTATTTTAAGTACATATTTAAAGTGAATTTATCTCCTTGGTTATATAAACAATAGATAAGTCGGGTTTGTAATATTTAATTAGGTACTAATATTTGAATTAAAAGAAAGTAAAATGAAAAGTATCTTTGTAACTTTTTCTTGAGGTTATTTAAAGAAATTTTCTCATTATTGTAGAGGAGGGAGATTTTGATATCCATGTGTAAAAAAGATAACATTAAAATACTCAATACAGGATAAGTTTCACCCTTTCTCATGTTTCTTCTCATTTTTTTCTTTGTTTGATTCATATAAGGTTGTGTGTGTTTAAAATCAACATCTTGTGTCCTTCAGCTGATGAATGTATCTAGAACTTTATGTCTAATACATGTATGTCTTTTACTTTATATGCATAGTATAATTTTTTTCATTTTATTGGAGCATCATTAAGATATCTTTCTACAATCTATATATCTAAAAGTGTCCTTCATTCTCAATCTCTAAATATCAGTCCTGAATTTTCTTATTATTTTCTATATTGGAAACCCTTTATAAATGCATCTTAAGATATCAAATTTCTCACCAAAATATCTTACATATGTTTATACCTTAAATAAGTTTTTTTTTTAATTTCAATAAGAGAAAATCTCCTATAAAGAGGAGGAATTGTTGTCCCCTGACTATTGCTTTCTTTCAAAAGATCAAATTCTACAACCAACACACAGCAGCCATGGATTTCTTGGAATCCTTGGTTTGGTGCTTTGGGTGTAATTTCATATGCAAATTCCAACATATGGCACCAGTATGTCCGTTTACATCACAATTCTTATAGAAATTCTTAGTATCTTTACAATTATGCAAAGCAGTAGAGGCATGTTTACCTTTCCATTTACCTCTACTAATTTCCTCCCTTATTCTTTTTCATGTTGATTTGTTGACTGGTCTCCCTTTGGCTTTGTTTCTCCTTTCTTTTTCTCATCATCAATGTATTATGATTGAATACAAGCTTCATTGATATCCTTAGGCTTCATGGAGATTACCTTCCTCTAACGGTGAGTGTGAAGTCATCCCAAATACTTTGTCATAATATCCTCATCCTCTAAGTCCATATTAAGAAACATGGCCTGTCTCCAAATTCTGTAGTGTAGTCTTACATGCTTTGACCACTACCCTACCTAAAGTACTACCACTTAATGATTGTGTCAGTCTTATGGCTAGTAAGATAGAATTTATCTCTAATCAATTCTTTAAAACCTTTCTAAGTACTGACAATAGGGTGTTTCTTCTTCTCATAAATGGCTAGATGGGTTTCCCAGAAAACCATATCATGACCTTCCATTTTGAGACATGCAAAGGTGATCCTTTGTGCCTTAGTAACATTATGCACACTAAAATAGAATTCCAAATATTTTATCCACTTATCAAGAAATTATACATCTACTTATCCTTTGAAGTTCTTTATTTCCACTTTTGTTTCAACTTTAAAAGGTGTATGAGAAGATTTTTAACTTCTCGCTTATAATTGGCATCTCTTCTTCATGCTCTTCCCATTCTTCCTCTTCATGGCTCATCCTGATACCAATTTTTTAGGCTAGTTCTTGAACCAATGATTCCATGGAATCTTGCTTAACCGAATCCATCTTTTACAGATCTGAAATCTCTTCTTATTTTCTATACAATATATCCATCATGGTCTCTAGCATCTCAACTCTACGGACAAAGTTATCTTCCTCCATTTGATCTCTAATTCTCGGTTTCCAATTCTTCATAGAAATATCTAGCTCACAATTTAAAAATTCTTCTCCTTTGAACCTTTTCACTGTCATACAAATCACAAAAAAGAATCAAATTCCATAATCTTGTATATATAGTCAGCTCTGATACCAAAATGATTCATAAACTTCTACTTTGTAACAGTACAAATCACATAATTATGATGTTCTACTTTCTACTTTGGAAAATGATAGTTTCAATGAAGATTAGAGCTTTAGTGACTGATTAAATAGTTCTTAGGACAAAATTGTAGAGAAATGTTAAAATAATTCTACACACAATAGAAGAATTTTTATCCTAGAAACCCCCAATGAGGGAAAACCAGTCAGGAAGGGTAACTTCTCCTTCTTCCCACTTGTAGTGGCCAATTAATCAAATTTTACAGATTACAATAAGTATGAAACGAAGTAACAAATGTAAACCTTCTCTCCAATTACTTGCTTTCTCTATTTTATTACACCTTGCTCCTACGATTCCACTCCAACACTAAATAATCTTTACTCACTTGCTCTCATATTAATACTTTTCTTCTTTGATCTCTTTGGATCTATGAATGATCAATTATCTTATTCCTCCTTATATTTATAGCCTTGTTCCATGTC
>CM034154.1:761963816-762117662 GCA_019776745.2 Taxus chinensis | reverse complement strand
GCTGTCATCAATGGAGGGAATAGGCTTACACGTTTTCTCACGTTTCTGTCGCCCTAGGCTCGGGACCCATGCCAATTCAAGCCATATTTGGAGTCATTACAAAAAAAAAGTTTGTCATAAGGGGGCTCTGCTACTCTGCCCTCGACCTTCTTTTCTTCTCTAGGGTTGAAAATGGGTTACGACCTCCTCCTTTGCTCGTAATGAGCATTTTTTTCCTTTAACTATTGAAATGATGTTACTGTGCAAACTTCTGAAGCACAAAAAATGTGTTTTTGTGTGTCTCTGTCCAGCCTTCTCATTTTTTGTTTTTGGTTCTCCTTCTTGCCTCTCTTCATTATAGGTATTTGTGCATGTTTGAATGTCATTACAGGTTTGGAGCGTGTGTTCATGGAGTTTGGGACATTTTTTGTGTGAAATTCTATCCTTGGTGGGGCCTGATTATGCATCTGTCATGCCTTCCGCATTGGCTCACCTCTCTTTGTCCCATGGCAGTTTTGATAGATGTTCAAACATTCTCCTTCTCTGTTGGTAAATCACCGTTTTAGTGTAGGAATTTTTCTGTTTTTTGTTCCCTTCTCTCTCTCTCTGTCTCCTTGGCATGGTTAGATTAGGATAATTACGTCTTGCCTTGCACTGGAATAGCTTGTGGTATTACTTTAGGGTCTATAACCAACCCCCATTGTTGTAGCTTAGGTGTTATGCCAAAGGGGTTATGTTCTAGTTGAGTGGATAGGGATGTACCCTTTTCCAAACCTACAAATATAATGTGTTGAATGTGGTGTATTTTTTTTTATCTTTTTATACTTAGTGAGGTTTTTCACACCATTGGTAACCTACATCAAACACGTTAGTATTGTTTAGATTATAATTCTTTGAGACATGATTTTGGTCTACATACCAAGATTAGTAATTTTCTAATAACATCATATAAAAGGTCTAAGATGTTGTTTTTGATTTCCTAGATCATCTAGGATGCAAGGAAATATCATACACAAAAATATTTCACTCAATCTTTGCAAAAATGGAAAATACTTAAATAATTACAAAAAATGAATTCCTTTTAGCCAACTTTGAAGTATTTTCCCTTTTAAAGCTAATTGGAGTGTTTGGAAAGTATAAAGAAGGTATTTGAAATGTTTTTTATTCCCAAGATCATCTAGAAGGTGTGAGGAAGTGTTAGTGCAAAATCACAACACCCTTGGATGCAGATCAGTTTCTAGGTTGATATTCAGACATCCAGTGTGATTGCATAACATTGAATCCTTTCTCCAAGTGTGGGACTTGAAAAGTGAGAAAGGATTCTCCAGAGAAGGTTGGTTCCTATTCCTTTGTTCAGATGCACACAAAATATGGCAAGGGTTTTCTTGAAACCTAATCTAATCTACTAAGGAGACAGGGTAAGAAGATGCATAAAATAAATCTAAGCTAATAGAGGTGATTGCACCGAGGAATGAAGAACAACCTATCTTGCCAAGTAAACACAAACCATTCAAATGTGATATAAGATCATGCACAGATAAACAAAAATTGCAGTGAAAGACCAGGAGGATGTAAGAATGAACATAGAGAGGGTTGAGAATCATCCAGAGACATGTATTACTTGCTCCAAATATTTGATACAATGCACTACAAAATGCCAAGAGGCAGAGTCATATCATAGTTTCAAATGGATGTTCGAACTCCACAATTTGCCTGATAGGGGGAGAAGGGAAGAAGCGAAACAGAAAAATGTTCGAAGACCTTTTTAAAGAAGCCCTTCTTTACATATATAGGAAGAATGAGAGAGGGAAGAGAGAGGAAATCCAGAACCTTCCCCAACCACTTCTAGATCATATTTAAACTCATCTCATTATGGAAGAAGCGGTGGATCTTGGCAAATGGTGGGCTGTCTAACAGAAGCGACGAAATGTCTGCTGCTTAAAGCTGGTTGTTGAAGCGTCACTTCTGGCATTACCACGCGTCAGAGACATTTTCTTCTCAATTTTCTCCCTCTAGACTACACCCAAAATGCAATATTGATCCCATAATCATGTAGAGAATTCAACATCTTTCCGTTGATATAAGGAACGTGCAAATCTGAGCTCTGGATCGAAAGATATGGCAATCTAAAGATTTAGGGAAAAAAACAGGCAAAAACAGGGTCAGCGGGAAAAATATTTGAACTTTCCCCGCGCTCTATCACTTGGATGACACATGGCAGGCTTTGATTCGCTGAGCAATTCTCTCTTCCACCTTTTTCAGGGTTTCCTTTGAAATTTCCTTGTGGGCCCTTAAACTTGGACACGTGGCACTATTTCATTGGTTCAGGTCAGTGCTTGAAAACCTCGCCCTTTGACTTCTGTACTTTCTCCCTCGTGACACGTGTTTGTGATTTGGTTGGTATTCGGGTTTTCCAGATTTTCATGTCCACCGCATCCATTTGTCCTTGATGTCTCAGTGTTGTTTGGGACAGAAAACTTCCGAATCGCCTGAAATGGGCTTCCCTATCCCTTTTCTGCTGGTGACACGTGGCATTGTTTGATTGGCTTTCAGCTCCTTCAGCTATCTGCGTCCCACGCGTCCCTTTTGTCCCAGACATCCCAGTGCTGAAGTTCCTTGTTTTGGCCAAACCGGCCGGTTTGCCTCCTTCACTCTCCTTTTGTCCCAATGTCCCGGACTGTTTGGGACAATTCTTCCGAACTGCCCGAAATGGGCTTCTTTGCTCTTGGCCGCTTTGCCTTTTCACGTCCTTTCGCGTCCTCGCGGCCCAAATGTCCCAAATGTTCCTTTTTCTTCATGGGCCGCCTGGAGGCTTTTCGGCCGATCACGCCTTCTGCGTATAATTTTTCCAACTATCCCAAAGGCGGCACTTGAGCAGGACTTAGCAATTTTATGATTTTCTCCTGAATCAATCTACTTGCTTGAACTGAAAACTCTGATGCATGTTATCGAAATTTACCCTGGGGGGTGAACTTTGGATAACAATTTGGTGACTCAGCGGGGATACCTGCCTGCTAGGTAGAAGATCAGTGGGCCTTTTAGCAATCCATTGGGCACGAAGTCATAAGCAATAACCTGAAACAAGCCTGAGACTGCAACTCCCTCTTGACAAGAGCATACTTGAACTGTAAAAACTCAACCTAGGAGCAACAAAACCTGTGCCAAAGCACTTAGGGAAACTGAAACCTAACTACAACAAGACAATGTGCATACACACTTAGAGGAATTGAAATCTAGGCTAATATTTACAAGGGTAAACCTTTTATTTTCAGTAGCATGTTTGAGATAGATTCCATTTACTGGAATTTATAGTTCTTCACCGTCCAATGAGGCCAATTGGAAAGCATTTCTGCTCTTGCACTTCGTGACCATGTATGGGCCACTCCAAATGGCATCAAATTTTGAATGCCTTCCTAGTTTTGTTCTGTCCATATCCCATTCCAACACTAGATCTCCAACTTGAAAAGATCTATCCTTGGCTTTTCTATCAAAGGTCTTCTTGATCAAAGCTTGATCCTTTCCATTGCTTGGGATGCCTGATTTCTGATTTCTTGTAGCTCCATCAACTCTGCATACCTCACCTCCATGGGCTCAAATTCAAGCAACTCCAGGTGCTTCATGAGTTCCAATGTTGGCAACTCAAGTGACATGGGAAGATTGCCTCTCTTCCATAGACAAGCCTAAATGGAGAGTTACCTGTGGATCTTTTGGGAGTTATCCTATCAGCCCATAAGGATGATTTCAGTTTGGTATGCCAAGCCCTCTGATTCTCATCAAGAGTCCTCCTAATGATCCTCAACAAGTTCTTGTTTGTAGACTTGGCCTGGCCATTACCTTGAGGGTAATAGTTTGATGAAGTGCTTAGGTAGATCCATTCTTGAAAGCGCACTCAGTCCACCTTAGATCCAATGAATGCCAATGCATTATCAGAGATTATTGTAGCAGGTACGACCAAATCTGGTAGTTATCCCTCATAAAAGTCTAAGATGCTAGACTCATTTACCTCTTTGAGTGCTACTGCCTCTGTCCATCTGGTGAAGTAGTCCATGGCTGTCAGAATCCATTTGTGCCCTTGGCTTGAATTGGGATTGATAACTCCAATGAAGTCCAAACCCCATTGCATGAATGGCTGGTCAACTGAGATTGGATGTAATGGAAGGGCAGCAAGTCTTTCTTTTCCTATGAAGAATGCACAATTCTTACACCTATTGATCCATGCATAGCAATCACTGAAGATTCTAGGCCAATAATACCAGCCTTCATGATTTTTAGAGCTGTCACTCTTGGTGCAAAATGACCACCAGCTGGTCCACCATGAAACTCTTCCAACACGCTTTGAATTTGATTTGTGCTAATGTATCTTAGCAGTACTCCATTTACATATTTCTTGAACAAAACTCCATCAACAATGGCATATGGAACAGCCTGCAACCTGAAGTATCTCCTCTTCACTTTGCTCATTTTTGGAGGGCATAGGCCTGTCTGTAGGAAGTGTATCATACCCTGAGTCCAACAAGGAGTGGGCACATTATCATTTTCCTGTTCTTGACCATCCTGTAGTATCAAGACAGCATCTTCTTCATTACCCTGCTTCAACCTGTTGACTCAAGGCTAGTTGTTCGCATAGTCCCTTCCCACATACTAGTTTGGTGACCTTGATCTCAATGTCATATTCCATGACGCGGGTGATCCAACCTGCCCTTTTCTCATTCAAATCCTTGTTGAGGAGGAAGTCCTTAACTCTAGCATGTGAGACCAGTAATTGGATCTTGTTGTTTGAGACTAGGTGCTTGAATTTCTTTAAACTCCTGATCACTGCAAGTACATGCTTTTCAATGAAAGAGTACCTAGTTTCGTATTCCTCCAAGCCTTGACTGAAGAAAGCAACTGGTTGTTCTAATCCTTTTTTGTTTTGTTGTGCCAAGATTGCAGAAATTGTATCTCCACCACCAAAGGCGTACAACATGAAATCCTTGGAGAAGTTTGGATTGACGAGAGTTGGAGCTTGAGATATAGCCTCTTTTATTGCCTCAAAACTTGCCTTGTCTTCAGATGTCCACTTAAATGCCATGCTCTTCTTCAACGTCAGCGTTATTGGCTTGACAAGGGCTGTAAAATCTGGGACAAACCTACAGACAAAATTGATCCTTCCCAAGAAGCTTTGAAAAGCCTTCTTGTGACTTGGCAATGGTAATGCTCGAATTGCTTCAACTCTTTCTGGGTCAATCATCAATCCCTCCTTTGAAACAATATGGCCAAGAAGTTTTCCCTCATGAACCAAGAATATGCATTTTTTAGGATTCAGTGATACCCCAAATCTTCTACACTTTTGAAATACCTGCCTCAGATGAAAGAGGTGATCCACTGCATTTTTGGAGAATACAGTGATGTCATCAAGGTATATCAAAACTATTTTATTGATCAACCCCTTGAATGCCATATCCATTTCCCTTTGGAAAGTGGCCCCAGCATTTGATAGCCCAAATGGCATCTTCTTGTAGGCATAGGTCCCCCATTTGGTGGTGAAAGCCGTCTTGAACTGGTCATCTTCTTTCACCATCACCTGATTATACCCTGAGTAGCCATCTAGGAGAGAGAATCTCTCTGAACTAGATACTACTTGCAATATTTGTTCCATTGAAGGAAGTGGGTAATGATCTTTGAGAGATGCCCTATTGAGGTCTCGGAAGTCCACACACAACCTGATTTCTCTGCTCTTCTTCCTGACCGGAACCAAATTAACAACCTAGCTTGAGTGCTTGATCGGGAATATAATGCTTGCCTCTATTAGCTTATTTAGCTCTTTCTTCATTAGAGGCTCAATGTGAGGGTTAACAGGTCTCTTGCTTCTGCTTGATGGGCTTAGCATCTGGATCTAACTCTATGGTATGTTGTGCCAAATTCGGATTGAATCCTCTCAAGTCTTCATTGCTCCAAGCGAAGACATCTAGAAATTCTTGGCAAAGCTGTATGAAATCTGATTTCTCCTGCTCAGTGGCCACTTTACCAATTTGAAGTGTTTTGCCTTCCCCAATCAGAATTGGCTCTGAATCTTCTCTCTTGACCTGTATGTTAGCCTTTTCTTTACGGAACTGGTCGTTAGGGTTGAAGATAGATTCTAACGTTACTAAACCTTTGGGAAGCTTGTGTTGTCAAAATTTCACCCCCCAGGGTAAATTTTGATAACATGCATCAGAGTTTTGCAGTTCCAAGCATGTTGATTGGGCCAGGAAAAATCATGAAAAATGGCTAAGTCCTAGTCCTAGGAGCAGTCGGGACATTTGGGACATCTAAGGCGCGGATCGGCCCGAAAAGCCTCTAGGCGGCCCATGCAGAAGGGACAAGTGGGACATCGTAGGACAGAAGTACGCGGCGGGCAGTCGAGAAGCCGATCCGGCCGAAAGAGGAAGAAAAACGAACTAACTGTTGAGCGAGACAGTTCGGGACAAGAGTACGCGAAGTACGCGAACCAGCCGGATCGGCCGAAATGAGAACAAGCAGTCCGGAAGCAATGTGGGACATCTGGGGCCACAAAGACGCGAACCGGCCGGATCGGCCGAAACGGAAGAACCTTCCGCACTAACTGCAATGGGACATCTGGGACAAAGGTACGCGAACTGGCCGAATCGGCGAACCGGAGGAATTTCGTCCCAAGCATCTGGGCCGGGACATGTGGGACAAATGGACGCCGAAGGAGCTGAAAGCCAATCAGATTACGCCACGTGTCATCGGCCAGATGAGGGACGAGGAAGCCCATTTCGGGTGGATCAGAGGTTTTTGTCCCAAGCAGCACTGGGACATCCAGGACATAAAGACGCGAAGGGCGCGAAAGAGCTGAAAGGGCCACAGAACCAACCAGATCATGACACGTGTCACAGGGGAAAGAGTCCAAAAGTCAAAGGGTGAGTTTTGAAGGGTCAGCCCGAGCCAATCAGAAGAGGACACGTGTCCAAGTTTAAGGGGCCCACAAGGAAATTTCAAAAGAAAGCCCGCAAAAGGAGGAGAGAGAATTGCTCAGCCAATCAGAGCCTGCCACGTGTCATCCAGGTGGCAGAGCGCGGGAAAGATTTCAAAATCACGTTTTGGTCTGTTCCGTGCCCTAAATCTTCAGATCATCATATCTTTCGATCCAGAGCTCGGATTTGCACGTTCTTTATATCAACGGAAATCTTATGAAATTCTCTACATGATTCTGGGATCAATCTCAAATTTTGGTGTAGTCTAGAGGGAGAAAATTGAGAAACGGCTCTAACGCGTGATCATGGCCAGAAGCGACGTTTCAACAACCAGTTTAATGCACATGGGTCGCATTCTTCTTCAGCACGGCCAGAAGTGACATTTCAGCGACCAAATTAATGCAGAATGGGTCGCATTCTCCTCCAAATCGGTCAGAGATGGCAGGGTATGGGTTGGTAAGGTATCCCATGCCGTTTTAATGCATCTGCAGTCAATGAGGAATAGGCTTACACGTTTTCCCACGTTTCTGTCCCCTGGGCTCGACCCATGCAATGTAAAAAGCCAGATTTGGCTCATTTTAAGAAAAAAGTTGTTCATCTTTTCTGCTCTGCCCTCCCTTCTTTTCTTCTCTAGGGTTGAAAATGGAGTTCGAACCTCCTCCCTTGCTCTGTAATGGCGTTTTTGCCTTTTACTATTGAAATGATGTTCTGTGCAAACTTCTGAAGCAACAAAAATGTGTTTTGTGATGCATCTGTCCATCCTTTCTCATTTTTGTTTGTTCTCTTCTTGCCTCTCTTCATTGCAGGTATTTGTGCATGTTTGAATGTTCATTGCAGGTTTGGAGCTGTGTTCATGGAGTTTTGGGACATTTTCTGTGTGAAATCTATCCTTGGGCCTGTGATGCATCTGTCCATCCTTCCCATTGCTCACCTCTCTTTGTTCCATGGCAGTTTTGATAGATGTTCAACATTCTCCTTCTCTGGTGTATCACCGTTTTAGTGTAGGCTTTTGCTGTTTTTCCCTTCTCTCTCTCTCTCTGTCTCCTTGGCATGGTTAGATTAGGATTAGATTAGCTTGCCTGCACTGGAATAGCTTGTGGCAGGTAGTTTAGGAGCAGGAACCAGCCTTCTCTGGAGATTCCTCTCTCAGTTTCACAAGTCCCACGCTTGGAGAGAGGTTTCCATGTTGTGCAATCACACTGGATGCCTGAGTGATCAACCTAGAAGCCTGATCTGCATCCAGGGGTGCTGTGATTCCGCATCAACAGTTTTGGCACGCCCGGTGGGACATCACAGAAGTTAGAGTTTCATCTTTCAGAGGTGTCTCATTATCAAATAGAAAATCTTAAGCCACCGTGCGACCATCAACAGTTTTGGCACGCCCGGTGGGACCTTAGAGGTCTTCCACTTCATCTTTTGCAGGTTGATGTGTTCCTGTGAAGATTTCAGCCTTTGGAGGCACTTGCAAACACATCTGGCGACTCCATCTGGTCAACAACCCATCTCTGAAGTTGCAGACCTTCCCTTCCATTCATTTTCATTCATTCTCCATCCATTCTTCCTTCCATCTCTTTCATCTTCTTTCATTCTATGAAGTTGTGCAATCATGACTTCATTTCCATCATGGAATTCACATCAACAACAGCAGTATATTCCACCTCCAACATGTTTTACAAATCCTCCAAATCAGCATTTTGAGCAGATTCAAGATCAGTATGCATACCCATATGAGCAGCAGTGCCAAAGTCAGTTTGGCTATGGAGCTTTCCAAGAGCAAGAGTATGCATATAATGAAGACCATCAGATCCAAGATGCTGGTCTGTTGGAGAAGATCCAAAAGATGGAGGTAAAGATGGTGCAGTCCAGAGCAACAGCTCAAATGAGAGCTTTCGGAATCGGTTACAGGACTCCTTGTCCATGGGGAGGCCCTTTTCCAAGACACTTCAGCCCTCAAGAGAAGCTGGACTTCATGATAAAGATGCTGCCCCAACTTGCACAATGGATAGCAGAAATAGAGGCCTATACATTCGGTGTTGAACAACCTTGTCAATGGGTAAGTTCTACACCATCATCATGGTTTTTCTCTTCCCATTACTCAAGCAGCATCATCTCATTTGGACTTGCAAATTTTAAACTCTCCATCTGCTGTCCCAAATGTTGATCCCATGTCTCCACCTCTCAGTCTTCCACCACACCTCAATTCTTCTTTCCTTTTTCCTTCCAAACAGTCATCCCCTCCACAAGAGCTAAATAGAAATACCCCCCACTCCAAAGAAACAAGAGGTTTCACCTCCTCCACCACCACAAAAAATTGTAAAATCAGTTGAGTTGCAACCCACCCCTCCTCTTGCATTCCCAATTCCATGTGGGGAAGAAGAAATTGAAAAAATCAGTCATCAAGGACAGCAAGAGGAAGAGCCAAAAAGAAAAGAAATGATTAGACAACTTGAAGAGTTTGGGCTGCCAAGTTTGGGATGACAAAGATCCCCTTGATGGTTAAGCCTACAGAAGAGGCTAAGGTTGAACAAATTGGAGAACAGGTGGTGGTTAGGACTGATTCTGATCCAATTCAAGTTGCAGCAGAAGAAGAAGATCTTGCAGTCCCAACTTGTCCTCTAGAGCAGCAGATTGAAGAGTTTGACTTGACAAACTTCATGCTGGAGGAAGAGTTCAATCAAGAGCAAGATTGTCTTCAAACATTGGAGGAAGGAGAAGCTGCTCCAAATCCAAAAGAAGAGGAGCACATTCCAGCTGTGGGGAGAAAATTGTGCAGATCCAAGAGCTCTGAGCACAAAGCAGGCTACAGGAGAACCTTCAGTTCTTCTTTCTACTTCACCTCTCTCAAGTTCCAGTGCTGAAGAGGAGTTTGACCTCTCAAACTCAATGTTGGAGGGAGAAAGAAACCATGGTGGTCAAGTTACAGATCAAGAGGACACCATGGAGGAAGTTGAACATTTGCAGCAGGACAGCCATGAGGCAGTTTATCTGTCAGATTTGGAGGACTGTTTTGATGGAGAAGAGCCGGTTGAGTTTCCAACATTCTCTCTTTCATCATCCATCTTCCAAACACAAGAGTCTGCTGTCATGAAGGAGAGTATTCATTTGCAGCAGCCTGCATCTTATAGCAGCTCTTTGGAATCAAGATTGGAAGATTTTAATCTTCTCATGTTCTTCATTGGAGGAAGGGAAAGGACAGAAGAATTCCACCATTTCTTCCATACCATCCATTCAAGAGGGTCTACAAGAGAGACTCCATTGTTGGAGTTGAAAATTAGAGCTATGGGCATATCAAATGGATCAGACCTTGCCCAATCAGGTATTTGGCTTCATTGGAGCCAAAGGAGAAGTCACAACCAGTCATGCTTGCTTCTGAGCATGAGGATGAGCTACAAAGTACCAAGGATCAGCTGCCATACCTCTTCAATCCAAATGCAGAGCAACTAAAAGAGGTATTGGATTTGTTTTCAGTTGACACCTTGATGATTTGGGTGGAATACCAGCTTCTTGTTGATTTTCCATCCATCCTAACAGCCATGATCAGCTGCCAAATCAATTGCATGGCTGCCACTTTTGAGAAAGGGAAGCTATTTCTCACAACCAATTGCAGGGTTTGTTTAGCTTGCCTTTGCTTCCAGTTAGAGTAGAGTAGGTAGGTTTGCTTTCAGTAGAAGAAGTGCTTGTGCACACTCTGCATGTTTCATTTTGGAGCATGTATGATTTTCAGTTCTGTACATAGTTTTTGTTGTGTTGGTTCTGCTCTTGCACAGTTCATTTCAGTGGCATTTTGGTAAGAACAACTCCATGTCCGGTGGGTTTCAAGTGGCTCAGAGGGAAGTTTTCAAAGTTCAGATCAGTTTTCAGGCTTGCTTATGACTCCATGCCCAATGGATTGCTTCAGGCTACTGATCATTCATCTAGCAGGTAGATGACCCCACTGAGTCGCCAAACTGTTGTCAAAATTTCACCCCCCTAGGGTAAATTTTGATAACATGCATCAGAGTTTTGCAGTTCCAAGCATGTTGATTGGGCCAGGAAAAATCACAAAAAATGGCTAAGTCCTAGTCCTAGGAGCAGTCGGGACATTTGGGACATCTAAGGCGCGGATCGGCCGAAAAGGCCTCCAGGCAGCCCACGAAGCAAAGGGACATCTGGGACAGAAGTACGCGGTGCGGGCGCGAGAAGCCGATCCAGCCGAAAGAGGAAGAAAAATGACTAACTGCTGAGCGGGACAGTTCGGGACAAGAGTACGCGAAGTACGCGAACCGGCCGGATCGGCTGAAATGAGAACAAACAGTCTAGAAAGCAATTGGGACATCTGGGCCGTGATGACGCGAACCGGCCGGATTCGGGCGAACACGGGAGAACCGGCCGGTTCGCACAAGGAGAACTAACTAACTTTTTGGGACATCTGGGACAAAGGTACGCGAACCGGCCGAATCAGGTGAACCGGAGGAATTTGTCCCAAGTAGTCCGGGACATGTGGGACAAATGGACGCGAAGGAGCTGAAAGGAGCCGAAAGCCAATCAAATTACGCCACGTGTCATCGGCCAAATGAGGGACGAGGAAGCCCATTTCGGGCGGATCGGAAGTTTTTGGCCCAAGCAGTTTGGGACATCTGGGACATAAAGACGTGAAGGGCACGAAGGAGCCGAAAGGGCCGAGAACCAACCAGATCATGACACGTGTCACAGGGGAAAGAGTCCAAAAGTCAAAGGGCGAGTTTTGAAGGGTCAGCCCGAGCCAATCAGAAGAGGACACGTGTCCAAGTTTAAGGGGCCCACAAGGAAATTTCAAAAGAAATCCCACGAAAGGAGGAGAGAGAACTGCTCAGCCAATCAGAGCTTGCCACGTGTCATCCAGGTGGCAGAGCGCGGGAAAGATTTCAAAATCCGTTTTGGTCTGTTCCGTGCCCTAAATCTTCAGATCATCATATCTTTCGATCCAGAGCTCGGATTTGCACGTTCTTTATATCAACGGAAAGCTTATGAAATTCTCTACATGATTCTAGGATCAATCTCAAATTTTGGTGTAGTCTAGAGGGAGAAAATTTAAGAAACGGATTCTGACACGTGATCATGGCCAGAAGCGACGTTTCAACAACCAGTTTAATGCACATGGGTCGCATTCTTCTTCAGCACAGGCCAGAAGTGACATTTCAGCGACCAAATTAATGCAGAATGGGTCGCATTCTCCTCCAAATCGGTCAGAGATGGCAGGGTATGGGTTGGTAAGGTATCCCATGCCGTTTTAATGCATCTGCAGTCAATGAGGAATAGGCTTACATGTTTTCCCACGTTTCTGTCCCCTGGGCTCGACCCATGCAATGTAAAAAGCCAGATTTGGCTCATTTTAAGAAAAAAGTTGTTCATCTTTTCTGCTCTGCCCTCCCTTCTTTTCTTCTCTAGGGTTGAAAATGGAGTTCGAACCTCCTCCCTTGCTCTGTAATGGCGTTTTTGCCTTTTACTATTGAAATGATGTTCTGTGCAAACTTCTGAAGCAACAAAAATGTGTTTTGTGATGCATCTATCCATCCTTTCTCGTTTTTGTTTGTTCTCTTCTTGCCTCTCTTCATTGCAGGTATTTGTGCATGTTTGAATGTTCATTGCAGGTTTGGAGCTGTGTTCATGGAGTTTTGGGACATTTTCTGTGTGAAATCTATCCTTGGGCCTGTGATGCATCTGTCCATCCTTCCCATTGCTCACCTCTCTTTGTTCCATGGCAGTTTTGATAGATGTTCAACATTCTCCTTCTCTGGTGTATCACCGTTTTAGTGTAGGCTTTTGTTGTTTTTCCCTTCTCTCTCTCTCTGTCTCCTTGGCATGGTTAGATTAGGATTAGATTAGCTTTCCTGCACTGGAATAGCTTGTGGCAGGTAGTTTAGGAGCAGGAACCAGCCTTCTCTGGAGATTCCTCTCTCAGTTTCACAAGTCCCACGCTTGGAGAGAGGTTTCCATGTTGTGCAATCACACTGGATGCCTGAGTGATCAACCTAGAAGCCTGATCTGCATCCAGGGGTGCTGTGATTCCACCTTCAAAATCCTCAATGAGGTCCCATACCCTATTCTTGTAGCTCTTCAGTAAGTTTTTCTTTATAGCATGTTGTCCCCTAACTTGGTTGATGATCAGCTCACTATCCCCGAACACCTACAATTTATTTATGCCCTTTTTCCTAGCCCAATGATGTCCATGAATCAAGGCCTCATATTCAGCTGTGTTGTTTGAACAAGAAAACTGGAAATGAAAAGTTGAATAATATTTGATGCCTTGAGGTGAAACAAGCATAGCTCCTCCTCTTGCACCTTGTCTACTCCTTGACCCATCAAAGAACAGCTGCCATACTTCATTCTTGTCCTTATGATCTGGCTTGGTGATGCTGGGGAGAGGTTGATCCTCTTCATGTAAACAATAAACTCCTAGTTCAGATTCTTCTACTTCTTGGTAAGGATCAAAAGCATGCACCTTGCTTGCCCATTCATCAAGAGTCAAATCCGGGATACTTCCAACCTTGGTGTCAGCCTCGTCAATGCTAGGGTGATCTTCTTGATCAAATGCTGAGAAATTGGCATTAATCTGACTTGGAGTGTGAGGCTCAATATGGAAGTTTGCAATAGGTTAAGACCTAATTGTAGCCTTAGTTCCATATCTTGTTCTGAATAGCATGTGTGACCAATCAACAAACAAATACCCCCCAATCTTGGCTGTGAAGTCCCTTGACAAGCACAATGCAAAGAGTGGTGGAAGGTCTATGACTGATACATCTTGTAAAACAACAACATTTGGACATGCATGCAAGGTAAGATTCAAATTTCTAATCACTCCAACTGTTGCTATTACTATCCCATCTAGCTGCACTACCCCTTTAGATGTTATTTCATACTGGAGCCCTAGCTGATTAGCTATCTGTTTAGGCATTACTGAGCTACTTGCCCCGAAGTCTATCGTGCAATTATGTACTAGCTGATTTCCAATGATTAACGAAACATAGAAAGGGGGGGCTTTAACATTTTACCTTGTTGTGCTCCATGACTTCCTTCAGGCTGGGTAGCATTTGTAAGCACTTTGTTTTGCATCTGAACCTACTGATTCGAAGTTGGCCAATCCTTCATGGCAGCTTGCAGCAGATCTCTTTGGCCTGGGATAGATAGGGATTCCCACATAGATATATTGACGTTTATCTTCTTCATCTGATCAATGATACTGAATGGTGATGAAGGATCTCTTTGTTGTCCCTTGGTTTGCACATTTACTCCTTGTACGTGGGTAGCAACAGCTGGCATTTGAGTTGGCCTAGGGGCTGTTCTTGGCTGCCCTTGTGCATTTGAAATGGGACTTTGCTTGCCAATCACTTGTGGAGCTGTAGAAGGTTGTGGGCTGGTTGGAGCTAATGGCTATTCTTCACCCAAATTTCTCTTCTTTGACCTTTTGTTGGCTGTAACACCTTGAGAAACTGCTTGATTCATGCCACAGAAATCCTCTGCTTGCCAGTTCACCAATGTGGTGTCATTTGGGGCTGATTGCTGTTGGAATGTTTCTTGTTGCTGACTATTTCCTTGACTGCCCTCGTCCTCCACACTGGTAGTTGTCACCATTAGTGCTTGATTGAGAGCACCATTGAAACACATGGATTGGTTATGAGGCTCGTTGCATGGAAAGCACCAATCATATTCCTGAGCAATGTTGTTCTGTGTTGGCACTAATGCCTTAGAGGAAGATATGGCATTTGGATTATAGGGCTGGAATGGTCTATTGGCAGGAGGCCTTGTTTGATTCATATTTACAGCTGGATTAGGTGGTCTTTGTGGTTGGTATGGCTGCCTATTAGGTTGAGCTTGGGGTTGATAAGAAGGTCTGAAACCTTGGGCTTGTTGCCTCTTGAGAGTAACTAGCTCATTGCCTAGGTTTTGCAATTGCTTCATGACCTCTTGAAGCTCATTTGGGGCACTTGGAGATGAAGTGGAAGCTTCATTTGAACTCTGATTTCTAGGAGTGGGAGAAGGAGTCAAATTAGGTGCTTGACTAGTGTTCAGACTCTCTAAACTTGGAAACAATGGCATGGGAGGCCTAGGGGCAAGTTTTCCAGCTTGGATTAAACAATTTTCAGCCCTAATGGCAATGCTATAAGCCATAGGGATAGTTATGCCTCCCATGGACTGAATCAACATAGAAATATTAGAATTTAAAGCTTTGAGATAGTAGAGAAAAGCACCTTCTGCTATTGGCCTGACTGCCACTGGAATCCTATCCCAAGACCTTTGAAATCTGAAGTTGAAGTCAGTCAGCTGCTCATTGGGAGCTCTCTTGATGGTTTTCAGTTGCTCCAAAAGAGACAAGTTGTCTCCCTTCTCTCAAAATTGCTCATGAAGTGCAATACACAGCTGATTCCAGTTTGTGATAGAACCAGCTCCAAGGCTCCTAAACCATTGTAATGCTTTACCCTTGAAGGAAGATGCCAGTAACTTGACAGCAACTTGCATTTCATTGATTTCATGAATTGCAAAAAGGTTAGCAATATCTTTAACATGATCACCTGGAGTAGTCTGATTTTCTCTAGTGAAGTAACGAATGTTCTTCAAGGCTGCAATAGGAACTGGATGTTATGCATTGAGAGCAAGTGGGCTGCTGCCTGTGAAGTTGATGTAGGGATTGTTCTGATCCATCTAATCGGTCTTAAAACCCTTGTTGACTGAATGAAAGGCCTACTAGGTGGAGGAGTTGAGAGAGTTCTATTTGGTGGAGATGGAGACCTTTGAATCCTTCTTCCTCTTTGCCTTCTTCTCAGAGATAATTGCAGGTACTCAAACAACACTTCTTCTTCTCTGACTCTTGATGATTCTTCTCATAAGTTTTCAGGCCTGCACTACTAAAACCAGTTGATTTTTTCCTTTGGAGTCGCCAGATATGAAAATAATAGCTCTTTTTAAGAAAGAAAAATGCAGCAGATGCACATCAACCCTGCTACAATAAAAATGAGACCTCTTGTCCCACCGGGCGTGCCAAAACTGTTAGTGCGAAATCACAGCACCTCTTGATGCAGATTAGGTTTCTAGGTTAATATTCAGACATCCAGTGTGATTGCATAACATTGAATCCTTTCTCCAAGTGTGGGACTTAAAAAGTGAGAAAGGATTCTCCAGAGAAGGCTAGTTCCTATTCCTCTGTTCAGATGCACACAAAATATGCAGAGGGTTTTCTTGAAACCTAATCTAATCTACCAAGGAGACAGGGTAAGAAGATGCATAAAATAAATCTAATCTAATAGAGGTGATGCACCGAGGAATGAAGAATAACCTATCTTGCCAATAAACACAGACCATTCAAATGTGATATAAGATCATGCACAGATAACAAAACTTGCAGTGAAAGACTAGGAGGATGCAAAAATGAACACAGAGAGGGTTGAGAATCATCCACAGACATGTATTACTTGATCCAAAGATTGATACAACGCACTACAGAATGCCAAGAGGCAGAGTCATATCACAGTTTCAAATGGGAGGTTCGAACTCCACAAATTCACCTGATAGGAGGAGAAGGGAGAAAGAAAACAGAAAATGTTTAACCTTTTTAAAGAAGCCCTTCTTTACAATATATAGGAAGAATGAGAGAGGGAAGAGAGAGGAAATCTAGAACCTGCCCCAACCACTTCTACATCATATTTAAACTAATCTCATTATGGCAGAAGTGGTGGATCCTGGCAAAATGGCAGGTTGTCTAACAGAAGCGGCGAACTGTCTGCTGCATTAAAGCTGGTTGTTGAAGCATCACTTCTGGCATTACCACACGTCAAAGACGTTTTCTCAATTTTCTCCCTCCATACTGCACCAAAATGCAAGATTTATCCTAGAATCATGTAGATAATTTCAACAGATTTCCGTTGATATAAAGAATGTGCAAATCTGAGCTCTGGATCAAAAGATATGGCAATCTGAAGATTTAGGGCAACAACAGGTCGGCGGGAAAAATATTTGAACTTTCCCCGCGCTCTGCCACTTGGATGACACATGGCAGGCTCTGATTCGCTGAGAAATTATCTCTCTTCCACCTTGTCGTGGGGTTTCCTTTGAAATTTCCTTGTGGGCCCTTAAACTTGGACACGTGGCACTATTTCATTGGTTCGGGTCAGTGCTTGAAACCTCGCCCTTTGACTTCTGTACTTTCTCCCTCATGACACGTGTCTTGATTTGGTTGGTATTCGGGTCTGTCGGCTTTTCGCATCCACCGCATCCATTTGTCCCAGATGTCTCAGTGTTTTTTGGAACAGAAACTTCCGAATCACCTGAAATGGGCTTCCCTGTCCCTTTTCTGCTGGTGACATGTGGCATTTTTTGATTGGCTTTCGGCTCCTTCGGCTATCTAGGTCCCATGCGTCCCTTTGTCCTGGACGTCCCAGTGCTGAAGTTCCTTGTTTTGGCCAAACCGACTGGTTCGTGTCCTTCGCGTCCTTTTTTCCCAAATGTCCCAGACTGTCTGGGACAAATTCTTCTGAACTGCCCGAAATGGGCTTCCTTTGCTCTCGGTCGCTTCGCCTTTTCACGTCCTTCACGTCCTCGCAGCCCAGATGTCCCAGATGTCCCTTTTGCTATGCAGGCCGCCTGGAGGCTTTTCATCTGATCCGCACCTTCCACGTACAATTGTTCCAACTGTCCCAAAGGCGGCCTTGAGCAAGACTTAGCCAATTTTACGATTTTCTCCTGAATCAATCTACTTGCTTGGAACTGAAAACTCTGATGCATGTTATCGAAATTTACCCTAGGGGGGTGAACTTTGGATAACAAGAAGATCATACATGTTCCAAAAAACCTCTACTAATGAAAATGCAACACTTAACTAAGTTAGCACAAAAATATCATCAAAAGAACATGTAAGCTATTGTTAGAAACCTACAAGAATATATGAAAAACCCAAACTATCAATTATGTAACCTATGATCAAAATTAGATTCTGAAAAGGGATGCTTATGCTCCCTTCTTGATGTGTACGTGTGGATTTTGATATGTACACACCCTTTATGGTAATTATGCAGGTCTGTGAAAAATGATAGAGGGTATTTATGCCTACATGTCTAGAATGATGCATGCATGGGATTTTTAGTGTGTACACACCAAAGAATATGTGTACGCACCCTGGGTAAAAATTTGAAATAACAAAGAGGATGGATTTATAGGTAAGCGTCCAAAATGGTGTGTACTTGGACTTTTCAATGCATGTGTGTAGGTTTAGATAACTACGCGACTCTGGTTCATTTGACAGGGTCAAGGACACTTGTTGCCTGTGGGTAAGCATAATGTGTATGTGTCCTTTTTGATGTGTGTGTGGCAGTTTGAATAGGAATGCATCCTTTTTCACGTGTACGTGCCCCTCTCTAATGCCTACGTATGGCCCTAAAAAATCACCAAAAATCACAAGATCTAGAAATTTATAAATGCAAACATGTTTAATTCCTACCCTTTAAATCAATTTTCAAAATAAACCCACATTTACCTCACCCAAAGCTATAAAACCAATCAAAGGTAAACTATTTAACCTTAAAAGAAAGAAATTGAAAGAAAGCTTGAAAAACTTCTTAAAATACCATGGAAAAGGTCCCACATGGCGTGCCAAATGTGTTAAGGAAAAAATTGGAAAACTATGTAAAATAGACTAACACCTAGTAGTCTAAAGCTTAAGCAAATCAGTTAAGAACCATCATGATAAGAGATAAGAAAATTAAATTAAAAAACATGCATTATAAATGAAATACGCAAACATGCTAAGTTTATTCTACTCTTTAGAAAGCTTAATGAAATTGAACCTGGTTTAGATTCTAATCAATCAAATTTTGTGTTTTTTGTTCTCAAAAATAGTGAAGAGATATCTCCAAGTTAGCTACAAGGCCAAGTTTGGATCTTCCCTTACTAACTAGATTTGGAGTAGATGGATGCAATATGGAGGTCTTAACAATGGAGTATGGCCAAGATCAGGTTGTTTTATAGCTTAAAGCTATCACAAATGATGCCTAATGCCTTTCCAAAGTGTTTGAGAGTTTTTTATGTAAACAAGGTGTCCAATTGAAAGGGAGACACGAGCCTTGTATTTATAGATTTCCATTTGGAAAAATTTGAACTTTGGGTGTATGCAGGACTAAAGGTAAGCCAAAATCACTTTATGATTAGGAGTGGTAAACATGATTTTGACTATTAAACTAGGTTTAGGATATTTAAACTTGATTAGTAAGTGATTAGAGACTCATTGAGAGTTGGGAGGAGTCATATTAACCAGATGTGATTTATAGATAGCCTAGGAATCCTATATAAGTGATCCAGAGGGAAATAGGAAGATGTTTAGCTAATAAAAGGGGGTTTATTAACCAATTATCATTTTTCCAATATGCACCAAGTTTCAAGCCTTTCCCAAATGGAAAGCCTCTAAAAAGGACCAAGCTCCTTCCTCTCAAATTTACATCATGTCTAGAATAGTATTAATCATATAAAACATATGATCCTTACTACATTGTTGGAATAGCTTACATCCCCATTTGTATCCATTTCTTCAAGATGGTTAGTAAAGGAATATCTAATATGGCCTTGTAGCCATTGTTAGAGAGGTCCTTTCACCTTCAATGAATTAGAAACAACACATATTTTGATTTATTTTAAATCTTCATAGGTTCAATTATTTTAGAAATCAATTAAACATAGTAGGAATGCTTGTAGTTTAAATGGTTAAGTTTATTTATATTTTCTTTTACATTCCATTAATATTTGATCTTGATGTTTCATTTCTGAACTCAAGCTTGGCTCTAGAATATTATGGTTTTAGTCTTTATTAGTTATTTGTTGAAAATTTTTGGGGTGTCATCATTTGGCACGCCTGGTGGGACATACTCCATTGTCCTTTTCATTCATTTTTAAGCTTTTTAGATTAGTTTCAAATTTTTGATTTAGCTAACCCTTTTTGCATTAATGGATAAATATCAAGTTTCTTTGCTAGTTTAGGTAGGATTATCTTATTTTTATGCTCTTTGTAGGATCAAAGGAGGTGATGTGCTGTCAAAATTTATCCAAATTGATAAAGTTTTGACCTTTTTAGGAATTTTCAATAAGTTATTCGCATGTTTTTGGTATTTTCAAAAGTTTTCCAAAGCTATGTGCGAGGAAATGAAGAAATGTGGATGCCCCCAGCATTAGATTGGATGTACAAGGGTAGAATTCCACGTGTATGTTTAAGAATTGAAGATGTAAAGTTTCCCCCAAAATGAGATGGGAATATACAAAGGAAAACCATTTACACCAAAATTTGGATTACTCAGATCAATGCTAAGAGGGATAGGCTCAAAAGTATTTCAAAGATAGGCAAGGAATAGCTTAGGATAAAGCCATCATAAACCTATATTTTGGAGAAACTTGTGAACAACGGACCCTCCAATGGCTCCAGAAACTAGTTTTCACAAAAATACTTATCCAAAGTGCCACAATTGCAGGGTTTTCACATTTGGATGCATTGATTTCTCTTTTCTTTTTTTTTCTTTTTTTATACTTTTTTTATTTAATATTCTGATTTTTGAGGAACCCCATACTCAAACATAGAACCACTTGAGATGTATAGCATTCAAGGGTTCCTTTATTTCATCACCATCTGAGTAGGCAAGATTATATGCACCCGAACAAAATTTATTAACCACAATATATGGCCCTAACTATTTTGGCTCGAACTTTCCTTTCTTCTCATGTTCCTTTATGGTATCAAATTGATTCTCATTCATCACAAGGTATCCTACCTCAAACTAATGAGGAAACATTAATTTTTTATAACTTCAACATACTCAGTTGTGATATACTTTTAGGTGATCAAAGGCGTGAAGTCTCTTCTCATCCAATAACTCCAACTCTACTAGTTGACCCACTCTATAATCCTCCTCTTTATCTAAATACTCTCTCAATTCGATATGCAAAGATGGGAGCTCGATCTCAAGAGGTAAATTGGATTTAGTTCTAAATAGTAAGGAAAATGGAGTTCCAATAGTAGGGGTGCGGATGGATGTTCTGTATTCCCAGAGGGTTGGGTGAATCTGTAAATTATAGTTGCATCTAGTTTTGTTCACCATATTATCCATAATAATCACAAGGCTTTATTTGTGGCCTCAGAATATCTATTACCTTGAGGGTAATAGAGGTTTGAGTACTTGAGAGTGATTTGAAAATGTTTACATAACACCTTCACAGTTTTATTCTTCAAAGATTTTTCATTGTCTGTGACAAGGGTAGGATGGATGCCATAATGATAAATGATATGGTTCATTATAAACTTGGATATCTACACACCTATGATATAGGTAAGAGGAAAAGCCTCTACCCACTTTGTAAAGTACTTGGTGGCAGTTATAATGAACATATGGTTTTCAGAAGATGTTAAGGTAAGCTTTCCTATGAGATTGAGCCCCCGCTTTGAGAAATTCCATGGTGTTGTAATAGGCTGCAAATGCATGAATCAGATTGTCATAATTTTGACATAGTAAAAACTTCTTTACATACTAGCAACATTCATTTTCCATGGTAGGAAAATAGTAACCTACTCTGAGTATCTTCTTGGCTAGGACTATGCCAGTGGTATGAGCCCCAAAAATACCTTCCTTTACCTCCTTAGTTGCTAAGATCGATTTGTTAGCTTTAAGATATTATAAGAGATTCCTGTCATACCCTCTACAATAGAGAGTTCCCCCAAGTAAGGTGTAGTGGGCTATACGATGGAAAATGTTTAATTTATTGGAGTGGGAAATGATAGGCAAGAAGGTTCCATCTTTAAGGCAGTTGAAAATACCATATTACCAGGGTGAATAGGGACCAACAAATTCACATACCAGACATGACTCGAGCATATTGTATGTTGGCATCAGCAAGTGATCCACGAAGAAAGGCATATCATTTTTTCCAAATGGTATGGTTAGTAAAGAACCCATTGTTTTAATGGTGCCTACTGCTCGATTCCGAACTTTAGGAATTTGTTCAAAGGAGATCTACACAAAGTACTCTTTTAATGTATCAACCATCTTTTTGTAAAGAATGAGTTTTTCATCCTTAATTTTATACTCATCTGTGGCCTTCTTATTAATAAACATTAAATCTCCAGTGACATTGAGTTTCTTGATGTCCCAACGTATATCTATCTTCATCCCTGTAATGTGAGCTTCATATTTCACTATGTTTTTTTGCATGGGAATCCTATTTTGAAATCTTGTGGGATCAAATCCCCTGAAGGAGTTATAAGCACAACTCCTACTCCTGAACCATGAAACATTAAGGATCAATAAAAATACACATGCCATAATATGGAATCCTTGATATACATGAGTGAAGCATCTGGAAGTTCCACACTCAATGGTTTTATTCCTGATAGAGGAGCTTCAACTAATTGATCTGCCAGTACCTACCCCTTGATTGATTTCTGATGACCAAATTCCATGTCAAATTAACTAAGGAGGATGATCCAATTTTTCATCTACCCTATAAGCACTGGTTTTGACAATATATATTTCAATGGGTCCACCTTAGAGATAAGGTTGACCTTTTTGTTCAACAAATAATGACACCTTTTTTGAAAAGCAAAAACTATGGCCAAGTATGCCTTTTAGATTTGAGGATAATTATCTCATAAGAAATCAATGTCCAGCTTAGATAGTACACAACTTTTCCTTCCGATCTCTATCATATTGGGCCAAGAGTGCTCCAATTGCAAATTATGTAGTAGAGATATACAACAGTAATGGTTTACCTATAATAGGTGACATTAACATAGGGGGTCTTGATAGATATTCTTTTAGCAAAACAAATGCTTGTTGTTGTTCTCGGCCCCACAAAAATTTTACATCTTTCTTTAGAAGGTTTGTAAATGCATGGCACTTATCTACGAGATGAGAAATAAATCTCATGATTACTTGTATTTTGATCTAAAAATGATACTTGAAATTTTTCTAGTACTTAGAAAATTCTCAGATGATTACTTATCAAAGTCAACATTGATCATGAGTTCAATTTACTCAATTTTGGGTGTCTTGAAAACCCATTTTTAAAAAAATCTTCCAATATGATCAATTAATCTGATTTTTCCAACTTAAGTGAATATACTAAATCTATTTCAAATCCATTAAAAATAATCACAAGTTGAATTAAAATATGCACTCAATTTGAATTCTAGATTCCAAAATTTGCAAGTGCATTCATTATTTGATTGTGGGTTATGAATATTAAAACAAATTCAATCCAATTAATCCAATTTCTGGCTTGATTTAATAATTAATCAAATAATATAATTTTAAATCTTTTATCTGATCAAAATCTTCTAAAAACTGAAATTAAATCCATAACACAAGAACTTGATAACGGAGTTCACCCGAAGGCTACGTCTTCGGATTCACAGAAAGTGAATCGATCTATTAAATGTCTAATGAAGTAAAATATCCCTTCACTAATGACTTAACAGACCTTTATACCTGCAAATGAGCTTATTCAGACCTCTTGGAACTCTTCAATTTACTAGAAATGTTCCCAAGTCCATCTGTGGCCCCTAGAATATTTTCACTGATAGTTTCCTGTGAAATTATGTTTGAAATACATCTACAACTTGAAATATACAAAACCTATATAAAATATGTTTAAATTTATGGAAACTATAGGAAATTATGAAAAACTTCCCTTTTTACTCCATGGCTTGATTCGGACCAGAAGTGGTTGGAAAATGCAAATATTTACCTGCTCCTCGTGTCTGATTTGTGAAATTGGGATGGAAAACCACCTACATAGGAAAATATACAGCACTTCCTATAATAAAATTTACATTTCTAGAAATATCTCATAATTATGAAAAAAAATTATTGTTACACCATTGCACAATTCAAAGTGCAAGTGCCTTGAAAATGGTGATCTCTACAAATTGGTCCTTCCCTGTCCATTCACAAACCTACCAAAAGGTCCCTTTAAATAGAAGTGATCTCATGTTCTATCACTTGCTAGAAAGTGGCGGTTTAGTAAGGCTGATAAGTATTTTGGCACAGGTCAAGGGTTTAAATCCTCCTTCCATAGGTTTAGGCACCCAATTTAGCCATTGACCCCACATTTGGTGGGAAAGGGATAGGATAAGCCTTTAAATAGCTTTTTGGTCCCAAAATCCTCCTTATCCCATGGGATTTAGGATTATTTACCTAAAATGATCAAATAGATTATTTTTATTATTTTAAATCCAAATCTACTACAAATATTCTAAGTTTCACCACCATAATATTCCATTTGTCCACGTCAGAGTGTGCCACGTCATCATTTGACCACAACTTTGACTATGCATAGCTTTCGCATACGAACTCAGATTTGTTCCGTTCAAAATGCTGTCAGAAAATCTTGTGATGAGATCTATACCATGGAAATGATTTTGAAACATTACAAGACAATAAATTTTTCCTTTTCACCAACTGTCACATGTCACCTTCCCATTGGTCCACTTGTTGACCTATTGACCAGGGTTGACCTGTTTATGAGCTTAACTTTGACCGGTGATAGAATTTACATACGAAATCTGATTTTAAAGTTTAGCATACCGTCAAAAAGGTCTCAAGAATTCCTTCATCATGGTCTATGTTTAGGGTAGTTTAGGGAAGATCTACATAGTGAAAAATCCTCCGAATCATATTTTCCTCTGCAAGCTGCATAGTTGTTTGATGTTTGTAGGAGGAGGCATCTCCATTATGGTTGAGACCTTTGTAGGGTCTACTTATATTCCCCTTTTTGATAATTTAAATCGTAGAATTTTTCTTGATAGCACATTGAAGACACTTTTCTTTAGGCATAACTAGACCTTATAATCCCTTAGATGTTGAAATATGTGTCGTGGAATCATTGGATGATCATCTCCTGTCATGTACTTGCCTAGTATGTCATCTACATAATCTTCCATTATGTCGTTGATCATATCATGAAAGATGATTTTCATTTCCTCATGATAAGTTCCACCTACATTCTTGAGGCCAAAGGGCATGACTTAGTAACATAAATTTCCCCAAGGGGTTTTGAAAGATGTCTTATGTTGGTCCTCCACAATCTTGATCTGATTATAACCTTAAAATCTATCCATGAGTGATAAAATTTCATAACCAGCCATGGAATCTATAATCATGTCGATATTAGGGAGGGGGAATTCATCCTTGGGACAATATTTTTTGATGTCTCTAAAATCTGTAGAAAATATTATACCCATAGGATTCTTTTGTATAGGTATAAAATTTGATATCCACTCTGAGTAGTCAATAGGCTGAATGAAGCCTAGTATTAATAATCTTTCCAGCGCCTCTTTAACTAACAAAGAAACACAAGGATACATTTTCCTAAGATTTTACTTAATATGATTTACATCTGGATGTACAACAAGATTGTGCACCACTAGTGTAAGATCAAGTCCTAGCATTTCTGCGTAGAACCAAGAAAATATGTTGGTGAATTCATGCAAAAGAAAGACAAATGTCTTATGTTCTTAAGCCAAGAGGGATACTCCCAACTTAACCATTTGAGGAACTTATTCTATGTTGATGTTGAATCCAATAGTCTCCTCCATAAGAATTTTATATTCTTCTTCCATGCGTGTAGGATCAAGGGGGAGATTGATATCTTCTTCCAAGGGTGTCTCAATAATATTTTCACCCTTGGATAAGTCAATTTCTTTGTCCATTTTTTTTTGTCTTATAGTGCCTTAAAAAGGTTTTCACTGTAAGAATTGGACTTGTTCTTTTTTCAAGGATTCTCTTTGGAACTTTTTCACTTTGCTTTTTGTTTTGATGACCAAAAAACTCAGTCTCCTCCTAAAAATATGTGCATGTGTCTAGGTTAAGAGAGAAGAAATTTTAATGATCCCTTATAGGTATGTTATCTCGTATACCCATACAATCTCCAATAGCTTCATCGTTGGAAAATTTGTCTATCGGTACATGTTGTTTTTTGGTCCCAATTCACCAAGGAAGGATAAATGAGGTTTAATTTGGGAATGGGGATAGGTAAGGTCAGGAGATATGGTCATTATAGATGTATCGGAAAAGAGATTAGTGGAGGAAAGGTATTCATAAAGACTACACCAAGAATTTGTTTTTGATTTCATAACCTAAATCACTATCTCTACATTTAGAATATGTAGTATAACACTCCAATTGAATAGACCCATTTAGCCAAAGACCAATACCAGAGTTGCACATTTTTCTATGGGGTTCTAGAAGAGATTCCCACACTCGTTGCTCATGGGTACCACAACCATATTCATGGTAGCCCATGGTGTACATAATTTTGTTTGGATTTACATACTTAGGATCTTGGTAGCATGATGTCATTTCATCCTAAAGAGGTGGTATCATAGAGTTACATAACATATTTTAATTGTCTAGAAAACCACCAAGAGTGAAGGCATCAAAGGGGAAATTCTCCCTAGGATGTTTGATACTTGTTACACGTCCTTTCACGTGATTTGGGTGAGAGAGGAAGGTTTGAAATTAAAAGGGCCTATTGAATATCATACTCCCCAGAACTAGTTAAATGAGTCTTCATCTGCCATATAGAAAAATGAGAAGTTAACATTGATGCACCATTTTGCTAGGGGTCAAGGCCATTGTGTCAACCTAGGAGGAAGAGCCTTAGATTTGAGATGAAACAACCATCTCTATGGAAGGGAAATCAACAAAATTAGGGAAGTATCCTGATAGTGATCTGCAATGAGAAAAAGGTTGAGAATCCCCTGAAATGGTTATAATTTCCCCTTTATGGTACAACTTCAGACACACGTGATGCATTGAAGGCATGACCTACATGGAATGAATCCATGGGTTTCCAAGAAGGATGTTTTAAGGTTGCTCCAATTCAAGGACATGGAACTTTGTATCATGAGTAGTATACCCTACTCCCAGTGAGAACGTTATCATACCAGCTAACTACCACTCTTCATTGTCATATGCCTCGATGGTGATGACATTTATTTCTAAATCTGTCTCAGTACAGCCCAATTTCCAAACTAGCTTCAAGGTACATATGTTAAGGCCTGATCTGCCATCTGCAAGCACCCATTTAAGCTTCTTATGACTAAAAATAACCTCTATATACAAGGGAATTCTTTTGAAGGATCTTCTACACGAATTTCCTCTTGGCTAAAGGTTATATGCTCCATTGGATAAATTTTTTCTACCATTTCTTGGAATCATGTGGGGTCAATATCAACTGACACTTCTAACCCTTGTAAATTCTTACAAAGGAGGTATTTATGTACATTAGAGATCTTATGAAAATATAAGATTGAGATCTTAACGGTGGTATTCTAAATCTTATCCAAGACATCATAGTGACTATCATGAGGAGTGGAAATAGGCGGGGACAAAGGCTTGGATATAACAAGGGGATAACGTCATGTTGTCACATCACACTCCTTAGTTTTGACCTTGATTGTGTTGACATGTTCAGTAAATGGGGTCACACAACCAATTACAACATCATAGGAATCATTACTTTTGGCATTGTGGTTTGTATTTTTATAAACATAACCAATGACTTTATTATTGGGATTCTGACCTTGATCCGAATTTTCTTTCCCTTTTTTATGCTTAGGGAAAGGCTCTTTAAATATCCCCATGTCAGCATTGAAAATTTTTATAGAGTCTATGGAATACAATTCTACGTCACCACTTTCAATGAGGTCTTGGATGTAGTGCTTCAACTTGAGGCACTTATTAGTTTTGTGCCCCTTAACATGATGAAAATTACAATAATCATTTTCTCTAAACTAAGATGTTTTAGGTGCATCTTCAGGCTAAGGGTTTATTTCTGGGTATTTTACCATGTTTACTGCCTCTAACTATTTAAGTATTGATGACATGGATTTTGATAGAGGAGTAAATGTATGACCTTTATATTCAGGAGTTGGATGTCCCTTAGTTAGTTTCAAGGGAGCACGACCTCTTGTACCTATTTAGAATATGTAATTCCGTCACCTATGAAATTTTTTTTCTTGTTGGGAATATTCTTTTATTTGTCGCTAGGTTTTTGGTCTTGGTTATCACGTGAGAAGGATTTCAATGTCCTTTTTGTTGACACCACTTTCTCAATTTTGGAACCTTTCTCTCTGACATCTTTAAAGGTATTACCACAATGCATTTGTAAGTGGACAGAGATTTCAACGTGCAAGTTTGGCACAAAAATTCTGACTAACTATTTCTCTGAGATGGATCAAGGGAAACAACTAGTTAGCCCTCACCATCATTGTAAGAAACCAGCAAAGTTCTCATTGTTGTGTTGTTTTGTGTTACATAGATTAATCGTAGTAATGTAATTCTCCAAGTTGAAGGAGAATTGATGCCTAAATTTTTCCTCCAATTGTATTCACATAGATATAGACCCCTTTGGGATGTGTAAGAAGCACTCAAGAGCTTGTCCCCTTAAACTCCATGGGAAGAGGTGTATAAGATAGTTATAACTAAATGAAACCACTTGACAAGACATGGAGAAGTATTTGACGTGATCTCTTGGATCACCCTGTAGACACCCAAAATTGGGTTGCATCCCTCTAAAATCACCTTCAACTAATTAATTTAATATTATTCCCCCACCATGCCAACTTTCACACATTGTAATTAATTTAATCATCACAATTAAGATTAATTACCTAACTCACCTAGCCACCTCATCCTAAACTTATTCCTAGCCTATTAATGAACCTAGACCAAGTCCCCACTTATCCTAACCAACTAGGACTCTTGCCAAACCTAACCATTATGACCTATTATCTCTCCAACCTCTCTCCTGCTATATTTAGCATTAGCTGCCACTTCTAACCTGGACCTAAAACTTTAATCATGCCAAAACTGGGAGTAATTAGGCTAATTTTAGTAAAATTGACCAATTCTCTTTAACCGACGATGGTTATCCCTCATCTGGTACTAGTTCTAAAACCATCATTAGTTACCTTAAATAAGAGTTTCTAACTATTTGCACAGGTTCTCCAACTCATTCATTCACACAAGATTTTGCATTAAGACTCTTAAGAACTCAAGCTACCTGAAGATAAACCAGAGCCTGTCAAGGCTTCACCATCATCTAAACATCTCATCCATAGCTTTAGATCATCGCAACAGAGCACAAAGGATTTGTTTCCATGGCACTAGACACATTCTTGTATCTCCCATGTATGCTCATCAACCAACAACCACCTTCAAATCTATAGAGTTGACTACTAAAATCAATCTTCTAACTTCAATTTTCCCAATGAATCTATCTACACTTTTTTCCCTGGATGACATTGTTTATCAGATGACCCTATTCTTCGATGGCTCTAAATGTCATTATGGGGGTGGCATAAGGGTTATTCTCATTCCTCTTAATGATGATCCTATGCCTTTATCTTTCAAACTTTTCTTTGATTATACCAATAACGTGGGTGAATACAAAGAATTGAGGTTAGGTATCCAAACTACCATTACCCTAGATGTTGAAAACCGCTAATATCTTTAACAAATATCAACTGGTCATCAACCAATTCAATGGTTTATACTAGTATCATAATGAAATACTTAAAAAGTATAAGTATCACATTGACATACTTTTTACTACCTTTGATAATTACAACATTCAAATTGTTCTGCGATCCACTAAAAAAATTGCAGATACAATGGCTTACCTAGCCTCACAAATACTTGGCTCACCTTCAGACTCAAAAATATTTGTCATAGTACAGTAGTTGTAGAATCCTCTTATCTCTTCTATGATGTAAAATTTGTGGGACAATTCAAAACCGAACCATGCAACATTTGGTATATTAAGTATGCTAACTACCTCTCCCTTTCAATCCTACCTCTAGATCTCACTCCCAATGGTAAACAAGCCTTCCTCTAAAAGTTCTCTCATTATGTCTTCATGGGGGGTATTTTTTACAAACATGGATTTTACGGTATCCTCCTATAGTGCGTCGCTAGTTCTGCAATTACTTACACCATTAAAGAAATCCATGATTATATTTTGTTAGACATTTAAGTGGTCATGTTATTGCCAAACGTATTCTTTGACTCAGCTATTACTGACCAACCCTTAACCAAGATTTTTGTGACTATGTCAAATGATGTGTGAAATTTCAGAAACATGCTAACCTTCACCACACCCCCAAGTCACACCTTACAAGTTTCCAGGGACTTTTGGCCTTTCTCCCAATGGGGTTTAGATCTCATCAGAGAGATCAACCATCATTCTTCTCAACATCACCAATGGATCATCATAGCAACTTAATACTACACTAAATGGGTGGAATATGTTCCTCTCATTTCTACCGAAGCTAAGAAAATATGTGAATTCATTAAGCATCACATCATTTTTATTTTGGTGTTCCTTATCACCCTCATCACTGACAATGGTAAACAATTCAAAAATAAAACCTTACGTAAACTGTGGTAACTTCGGTATTCAACTCAGTTTCTCTTCACCATATTATCCTCAAACCAATGGTCAAGAGAAATTAACTAACAAAACCCTCAACAAAATTTTCATGAAATTCAACGATGATACTAGTAAGGATTGGTATATGCACATTCCTTTTTCCTTATGGTCTTATCACACGAGCATTCACAACTCAATCATTGCCCACACCTTTCTCTTTGGTCTATGATACAAAGCCAGTCCTACGTCTCAAAGTCCAAATTCCATCTCTTTGTATATCACTTAAAGATATGCTTAATGATGATGAATTTTGACAAAGCCATTTGTCATAACTTGAGTTATTAGATGAACGTCATTTAAATGCTCTTGACCACCTTCAAATCTACCAAAAACGTATCAAACGTGCCTATGAAAAATGTGTTCATGAACCAAATTTCAAGGTCAGAGATCTTTCCCTAAAATAAAATCAACATGTAACCAAAGAGGAAAAAAGTAAATGAGGCAATTTTTTTCCTAATTGGCTTGGACCCTACATTGTCACACATACCTATGGATCAAGTGTTTATCATTTATCTTACCTTAAAGGTAAACTTGAACCTTGGCCCCTTAATTCCTTACATCTTCGACCATTCTATTTTTTAATAAATTACTACATCACTTTATATCACTTACATGATCGTCCCTTGAGCGAACCTCTCCTTCCACCTACCTGTTTCAAGGACCAACGACTCAAACAAAATCATGTGATAATTCTTCATTGTTCAGCCTTATCTTCAATATGAGTATCATAGCTCTACTCATGACATGATTCTCATGGATAATTTTCATCCTTTTCAAGATGGAATCCCATAGTTTTTCAGTACTTGAAACCCCTATTGTATATCTAACCTCTTCCATGCCTAAATACAAGAGGCTTACACTCCTTTATAGTATTTTTCATGACTTTAAGTTCATAAATAAAAAATAAATAAAATAATACATGGGATAACCAAAAAATCTACTCCTTGAGTCAAAATTCTTGTAAATAGATGAATCCCTCAAAATGACATCTACCTCTCTTTCTTGCTACTATAAGTAGACTGTTCCCGCAAAGGAAAAGTATAAAAAGATAAAAGTAGATATTCTACCAGAAGAAATATACAAAACAAGAGACATAAATCAACACCAGATTTAATGTGGTTCACCCAGTGTGGGCTACGTCCACCAAGAAACAAGCCAATCTATTATCCAAAGCTTTGACAAGATATACAATGAAGATTTACAATCTTCCACACCTCTCAGATGTACAATACTTTCTTTCTCTCAAGCTTTTGCTTCATCACCAAGAATTCTCTCTCTCACCAACTTTTGCAAGTTCTTTCTAATTCTTGTTAATCATTTTACTTCTAAACCCTAGCTTTTATGCTTATATAGTCATTTATAGACTTAGGGCACTTAGCCATGCAATTACAATCAATAGATATACTTTAATGCTAAAAATAGATCTAATTCCTGAGAGTTAATTAAAACATCCTCACACAGGTAACCATGTCGGTTAGCCTAACTGATGTCGGTTCCTCCTTGCCTGACCGATGCCTCCTTCCTGACCGATGCCAGTCCTGGGTGACCGATGTTGGTTCCCCCCTAACCGATGACGGTTACTGTATTTTCCAGCAAGTTTCCATTGCATGCTAAACTAAAGTAATTGAGCTCCACAACTCAACAATCTCCCACTTGGAGATTAATTACTACACCATACCTGTACAACGTCATTCTTGGATCCTTCCTTAGCTTTGTTTCTTCCTCTTCAAGTCTCAAACTTGAAGACCAACAGAAGTGGAGTGTAGCTCCAACTTCTCCTTTGCTAATGGCTTCGTTAGCATATCCGTAGGGTTCTTGCTCGTATGAATCTTTTCCAGATTCAACTGTCCATCCTCCAATACCTGCCGTATGAAGTGATACCTCAACTGAATGTGTTTCATTCTCGAATGAAATGCTTGAGTTCTTTGCCAAATGAATTACACTCTGACTGTCACTGAACAGTTTACAATCACCTTGCTCCTTTCCCAACTCTTCCATGAACCTACTCATCCATATCATCTCCTTGCTAGCCTCTGTAGCTGCAACATACTCTGCCTCTGTAGTAGACAAAGCCACAACCTTCTGCAATCTTGAAATCTAGCTAACTGTCATTCCACCTACTGTGAAAATATATCCAGTAGTGCTCCTTCTACCATCCAGATCTCCAACCATATCCGAATCAACATAGCCACATAATGAAATATCTGAACCTCCATAGCATAACTACATGCTAGATGTCCCTTTCAAATACCTGAGTATCCATTGGACTGCTTTCCAATGCTCTTTACCTAGATTGGCCATATATCTACTCACAACTCCCACTGCCTGTGCAATGTCTGGTCTGGTACAAACCATAGCATACATGAGACTCCCAACTGCTGAAGCATATGGCACTCATGTCATGTATTTGACCTCCTCATGTGATGATGGACACTGATCTTTGCTCAATTTGAAGTGTCCAGCCATAGGTGTACTAACAGGTTTTGCATTCTGCATGTTGAACCTTTCTAACACCTTGTAGATATAATCCTCCTGAGACAAATACAATTTCTTGTTTTTCCTGTCTCTATGTATTTGCATGCCAAGGATTCTTTTTGCAGCTCCTAAATCCTTCATAGAAATGTGTGAGCTAGCTTTCTCTTAAGCTCACCAATGTCCTGCATACTAGATCCTGCAATAAGCATATCATCCACATACAATAACAAAATAATATAGCTCCCATTTTCAAGCTTCTTGAAATAAACACAATGGTCAGATTCACATCTCAAGTAACCATGCTCATGCATAAAACTATCAAACCTCATGTACCATTGCCTTGGAGCTTGCTTGAGCCCATATAGGCTCTTTTTCAACCTGCACACTAATTTCTCCTTACCCTTGACTTCATACCCAAGCGGCTGCTGCATATAAATCTCTTCATCCAAATCACCATGAAGGAAATCCATCTTCACATCTAGTTGCTCTAAATGCAAATCTTCTACTGCAACTAAACTCAATATAGTACGAATAGAAGTCATCTTAACAACAAGAGAAAATATTTCACCAAAGTCAATACCTACTTTCTGTGTAAATCCCTTTACTACAAGCCTTTCCTTGTACCTTTTCTGTCCACCCTCTTCTTCCTTAATCCTGTAAACCCACTTGTTCTGCAATGTTCTCTTACCTGCTTGCAACTTAACCAAATCCCAAGTCTGGTTCTGTTCCAAGGAGTCCATCTCCTCATCCATGCCATGCTCCCACTGACGTGAGTCTTATCCTGCATTGCTTCTTCAAAGCTCTCTGGTTCACCATTATCAGTCAATAATAAATAAAATAGAGAAGGTGTAAATCTTTCTGGAGGTTTACTTACCCTTTGTGACCTTCTCACAGGAGTTTGGGGTACCAGAGGCTCAATCTGGACCTCCTGGACATTCCTATCCAAATCTGACAGTGACCGATGCCATCGGTCACCTCTAACCACGTCGGTTCTGCTAACCGATGCCAGTTTGGATCTTCTGTAACCGATACCGGTTCTCTGACCGGTGTCAGTCAGGGGTCAACCGACACCAGTTACTGTGTAACCCTGTCGGTAATTCTTTTAAATCTGAGAGTTCATTTTCATTCACAAACTTCTCAACTGGTTCATCCTTGGGTACCAAAATTTGATCCCTGTACATTCTCTTTTCATTCCATTCAACATCACGACTCCTAATAATTTTAGAATTCTCTAAATCCCAAAAATGGAAACTGAAATCACCAGATCCATAACCAATGAAAGTGCATCTCTTGGATTTTGCATCCAACTTTTTTCTATTTTCCTTATCAACATGCACAAAAGCTTCTGAACCAAAAACTTTAAGAAAAGAAAGATCTACCTCTTTTCCGGTCCAAGCTTCCTCTGGTATTCCTCCATCTAGTGAACTTGAAGGCCCACGGTTAATCAAATAAACCATTGTATCAACTGCTTCTGCCCAAAACTGCAAGGGCAATCCAGAATGTATCCTCATACTTCTAGCACATTCCATGATTGTCCTGTTCATTCTTTCTGCAACACCATTCTCCTGTGGTGTTCTTGGAACCATTCTTTCTCTACGTATCCCATTCACTGAACAATAATCATTGAAAGCCTTGCTACAATATTCACCACCATTGTCAGATCTAAGGCACTTTAACTTAGAATTTGATTCATTCTCAACAAGGGCTTTCCATCTTTTAAAAGTCTCAAAAACATCAGATTTACGTTTAATACAATAAACCCATACCTTTCTTGTAGCATCATCAATGAAAGTAACATAATACTGGGATCCTCCATGAGAAGCTACCTGAGCTGGTCCCCACACATCTGAGTGTACAAGCTCCAATTTTTTCTCCTTCTTAGTTGCCCCAACTTTGAGAAATCTCACTCTCTTTTGCTTTCCAAAGATACAATGCTCACAGAAATCAAGATCTAAATCTTTCAAATCTGATAACTTACCCTTAGCCTTTAAGATCTGCATTCCTTTTTGACTCATATGACCCAACCGATTATGCCACATGCATGCATCTGAATCTGAAGTAGATAATGCAGAAAAGGAATCAGTAATACAGGTAGATAAATATAATGTTCCTACCTTCTTACCTCTTGCCACAACAAAAGCACCCTTGGTGACTTTCCAAGAGTCTCCTGTAAAAGTAACCATGCAACCAGATTCACCTAGTTGCCCTGCAGAAATAAGATTCCTCCTGAGGCTTGGCACATGCCTCACATCTTTCAATACCCATGTATTTCCATTCTACAATTTTAGATGAACTTCCCCTTTACCAGTAATACTGCAAGGTTCATCATCACCCAAATAAACATGCCCAAAATTGCCCTGGACATAATTTCTGAAATAACCCTTATTAGGGGTTGCATGGAAAGAAGCTCCTGAATCTAAAACCCATGATTCAATTCTATTATCTAAAGAAAGAATAAGAGCATCTTGCATTACCTCTGATGTAGCAAGATTTGCTTCTTTACCTTTGTTTGGTTGTTGGTTCTCTTTATCCTTTGACCAACAATCTTTCTTTGCATGTCCTTTCTTTCCACATTTCCAACAAGTAATTCCCTTACTTCTGGATTTAGATCTGTTATCCCTTGACTTTGATTTCCCATTACTCTTACTCTTGGATCTCTCCTTCTGCCTGCCCCTGCTTTCTACATTCAAAGCATTTCCAGATGATGATTCCTCTGTACTCTTCCTACGAATTTCTTCATTCAAGATTATACTAACCACATCATCAAACTTCAAAATATTATTAGCAGATGTTGTATTACTAACAATCATTACCAAGTTATCCCAACTATCAGGCAAAGAACATAAGAATAAAAGTGCTTTTACTTCATCATCAAATGGTATAGCAACCAATTTTAACTGATTTACAATAGATCAGAAATCATTCAAATGACTAGATGCAGATCCACCTTCATGCATCTTAGAACTAAATAGTTTCTTCATCAAATAAACTTTATTTGAAGCACTAGGTTTTTCATATAAATTAGCAAGAGATTTCATTAACTCTACCGTAGAAGCCACTTCTGTAATATTGGAAGCCACAGATGCTGCCAGGCTCAATCTTATAGATCCCAAAGCCTTTCTGTCAAGAATCTTCCATTCTTCATCAGTCATCTTCGTAGGTCTAGACTTCTCATCCAACGGTAAATACAAATCTCTTTGATACAGATAATCCTCAATCTGCATCTTCCATAATTGATAATTTCAGCCGTCAAATTTCTCTACCTTGTATTTGTTTTCTTCTGCCATTGTTGTAGCTCCCACTCAATCAGAAAACCCTCTGTGAGTAAATCTGTCAACACACAAAACCCTCAAACAAAGCTCTGATACCAGTTGTTGGGGTTAGCACACCGGTTGTACAGACAATATATCAGATCTAAGCATACATGCAAATAAAAGTGGATATTCTACCAGAAGAAATATACAAAACAAGAGACATAAATCAACACCAGATTTAACGTGGTTCACCCAGTGTGGGCTACGTCCACCAAGAAACAAGCCAATCTATTATCCAAAGCTTTGACAAGATATACAATGAAGATTTACAATCTTCCACACCTCTCAGATGTTTAGTACTTTCTTTCTCTCAAGCTTTTGCTTCATCACCAAGAATTCTCTCTCTCACCAAATTTTTCAAGTTCTTTCTAATTCTTGTTAATCATCTTACTTCTAAACCCTAGCTTTTATGCTTATATAGTCGTTTATAGACTTAGGGCACTTAGCCATGCAATTACAATCAATAGATATACTTTAATGCTAAAAATAGATCTAATTCCTGAGAGTTAATTAAAACATCCTCGCACAGGTAACCGATGCCGGTTATCCCTAACCGATGCTGATTCCTCCTTTCCTGACCGATGCCAGTCCTTCCTGACCAATTTCGGTCCTAGGTGACCGATGTCGGTTCCCCCTAACCGATGATGGTTACTATGAGAGGTGGATTCTAATGCTTACTAAAAATAGTAAGTCCCCATTTTGGCAATCACTATTAATATTAAGTCTCATTCAAGAAGAAATTTTGGCAATAGAGGATAGAGAATTCCAATCATGCAAGGGTCCAAGAACATGATTCCTCACACTTAATAAAATAATCAAAGTTATGCTCACTAAATATAGTACATGTCAAGAGATGATGGGATTAAATTTTATAGAATGAGCATTGTCACTGTCACCAAATATTTCCCTCACTAGGATTCATTGCCTATCTCCTCAATATACCATCTTCTCTAGTAGGTCATAAAATTATTACAAGGAGAATCTTTGGCATCTCTCATAGATCTTTTAAAGCTCATCTCAGGAGACCCCAACAATGTATTTTGACACTCACTATATGGTTCAGGTCACAGGTATGTCATGTGTATCATGGAAGTTGTGGTCATTGGTGAAATAGTTCATTCAACTTGACAGGACCACTTTTGAGATCCTATCTCTTCAGAAAATATCTTTAAGATTCAGTGTTCATGGTCATCAGTGAAGTCATTTAACAAGTTTTTTTGAACACTTAACTCAAGGTGTCCTTGAACCATCCAAATGAGATTCTAGGGGTTCAAATAGTTTAAGGATTCAGAGATCGTCACATTAGGACATTCACTCGAGTCATCTGGAAGGAGTTTTAGACTTCATCGGAGGTGGATATTTCATCGTTAACATCATTCTTCCCCCCTTATTCTTCTTCCTTCTCTCTCTCCTCTCTTCATCCCCCAACTTTCTCTCTCTTCAAATGTTCTAATTATTCGTTGGGGTTTGTAATTTTTGATATCCCTTTAAGTTATTTGAAAAAAAAAAATAGAAAAATTATGTAAATTAAGTCACCTTGATTATATAAAAGGAACTTAATATTTTAGAGTATAAAGTTAGGAAAAGGCATATGAAGTGTCATTAGGAAGATGAAGAGTCGTCTCTTCTCTATAAATTGTAATGAGCCCCTCATTTGAGATTCTTCAAAAATTCTTAGCTGGTTTTCAATTTTTAATCTCATGAGAAAGTGATTGTTGTGAATGAACAAAGAGATAGCTTATTTTCTTGTCTTCTCCACCTCACATTTCTTTAATTCCTCACTATGATTTCAAGCTAATAAAGGAATTATTTTATTTATTCCAAGGCATACAAATGTGCACGTATTTTTACGTATGGTTTCCTCTAGCCATTAGCACTGAAATCATGTTGTTTTTTCTTTAAAAATTCATGTGTAAGATTTTTAACTAGTGTGCGTAGGGCTCCGAACATCGACTTGTGACATTAGTTTCTCCCCCTTAACATTCTCACTCTCTTTCCCACTCTCTTGAAAAAAGTCCTCTCTAGCAAGATATTGCTAACTTTTCCACAGGGTCAAGTGAGTTCCCCTATTGGACCCTAGGCCACAAGGCCACTAAGAAAAATCCACATTACTTGCACATGAAAATATGGAAGTTGCGTCATTCAAGTAGAGGGACTTTGACTCCCAGAGCATTGGCAAGAAATCCATAGATTTTTCCACTCAAAAAAAATTCTTGCCAACATTTTTTGGTGCCCATTGTTGTGAAGAATTAGTAGTGTCTACACCAAAATACGACGAGAAGGTCAAGAAAATAAAAAAATTTCAAAAAATCCAAAAACTCAAAAAAGAAAATTTCTAGAATTTGAAAAGTCACCCAAGCCTTATGTCTACAAATCATGGCCATTCCGAGTAACCCTCTTATTGAAATACCTGAGCTAGTATTTCATATCCAAGAAGACATCACTTCTGACTTGAGGGAAGCCATTTAGAACAACCATCAAATTTTTACTCAATACTTCATTACCACAAGAGTATTAGACATCGAAGAAAAACATGTCAATGGATTAGAAATACAAAGACAAGTTTAGGCTCCACAGATAAGAGTGTATATTTTCAAGTTGGCGGATTGAAGGTACACTCAGAAACAAAGACAAGGAGGAAAAAATGATCTGATATTTGAATAAATCCAAAGAAGATAAGAGTTTCTTAGAAATACAAGGTCTCCACTTCATCAAATAAACATTCCTGGTGGAAATCCAAGAGTCATTAATGATCCGTAAACTTCTACTTTGGAACTCTATGAATCACATAATTTTTTTGTTCTACTTTCTACTTTGGAAAATGATAGTTTTGATGAAGATTAGAGATTTAGTGACTGATTAACTAGTTCTTAGGAAAAAATTGTAGAGAAATGCTAAAATAATTCTACACACAACACAAGAATCTTTATCCTGGAGACCCACGATGAGGGAAAACTAGTCAAGAAGGGAAAATTCTCTTTCTTCCCCCTTGTATTTGTCAATTAATAAAATTTTATAGATTACAATAATTATGAAAAGAAGAAAACAATGTAAACTTTCTCCCCAATTACTTGTTTTCTTTGTTTTCTTACACCTTACTCCTACAATTCCACTCCAACACTGAAGAATCTTTGTTCACTTTCTCTCATATTGATACTTTACTTATTTAATCCTATTGGATCTCCAAATGATCAATTATCTTGCTCCTCTTTTTATTTATAGCCTTCGCCCATGTCCTCCAGTGCACCGGAGAATGGGAAAGGTCAGGGAGGGAAGAGACATGGTCAAGTGCTTCAAATTTACGTCCATTCATGCTCCATTCTTATTTTAATGTTCAAAAGTGTCAGGACCGCTACCCTGAGTAGACCAGTGGTTTTAAGACCGCCACCCTGTCTGGGTGGAGGTTGTAGGACCGTCACCCTTGCAAAGTGGAGGTTTTACAACCGCTACTCTATACAAAGTGGCGGTTCTATCCAGAACCTTTGTTTACCTCATTTACTTCATTTTCTTCAATTCTCCTTCTTGGTCCTGATGGAACAGATGAATCGATGAGTTTTTCTGGATCTATATGGATCATACTTCCCATTCTTAGGAGGATTTTGTTCCCATAAAATCTTAGTGGGGGAGTGGTAGAGGAATCAGCTCCCTTTTTTTGCTCCTTTGAGTACCACCGGGTCTACCTTAGTGTCTTCTCTTGTTTAAACCTGCCAAGACTCATGTGGATCTTTGGTTTGTTGCTCCAGTGATACATCCTCCTTTGAGTTTCTTCGAGTACAATCCTCTTTGGAATACAACTTTTTTATGTTTCCTTTTTTATACATAGATGGATTTAGTAGGTGCAATCTATACAACTTGTTATCATGTGCATCTACATGAAGTGTGACCTTAAGGTTTCTTTTCCAACCTTCTTAAGTATGGTGAAGGTCTCATAATGTAGTAGTTTAGTCCTTCTTACTTTTATTTATCTCTTGAGATGAATTGGTTGAGTCCTCTGCATGTACACTGCTGCTATAGTCACCATTGTTCCTTGTATCTCCTCTTCTCCTTGTTGTCCCATGGTCAGGTCCTATGAATCCGTAGGTAGATATGGTGATTGCATAGTGGAATTTTTTTTTCTCTTTGAATAATCAGTTCATGTGGTATCTTATTCTATAAAAAAATGAAAAAGTGTTATCCAAAATATCCATGCTCTCAAGTCCAGTTTTCTTTTCTTCCGACGAAAGTAAACAAAACTAATAATTTTCCTGAATAAGTCTTTGTGCTTGGTTGGCACTTACCATAGCCTTCTTTTATTTTTCTCTAGTGTGCTCAGATGTTGAAAATGACTATGTCCTTAGCCCATCCATACTCAGTTCTCCCTCCTTATGAACACAACATCCCTGTCATATAAGTAAGGACTTCTGAAGACAACATCAAATGCATCAAGTGGAATGATATCAACCTCTAATACATTAATATATTAGGTATTTATCCCAAACTAAAACTTACACATTCTTAAAACTTGTATTTCTACACCCCTCTTTACCCATCCCAATGGGTATGGACGTGGATGTGTGTAAATATATAGGCCAAGTTGTTCTACAACTGCATCAGAAATAAAATTTGATTGAGAACTAGAATCTACTAAAGCATTTACCTTATTCTTCTTGATTTGGATTTTGATTTGGAATAGCTCATTCAAATATTCTTTTTTACCCCAGTATATGTTAGTGGAAATGCATCCCAGCCTCTCATTTACATCTGAATCATCCTCAATCTCCACCTCTCCTTCTGTTTTCATAATGTTGTCACCTCTTTAGAAGTTGTGCATTTCCATTTATATTTTAAAACTTTTTGGGGTTTTGGTGACTACTAAATACCTTTGTGAAGGTCCCATAAGGATAAAACTATGGTTCTAAACAATTAGTCATTTTTCAAAATTTTGAGTTTTGATGCTTTTTCTGGCCTTTTGAGGGTATTTCAGCTTTGCGTGTCCAAACTATCCCTGATGTCCCTTGGGGACAGTTCATGCAAGTTTGTTCCCACTTTTCCACTTTTTCAAAATGGTCATCCTTTCCCTTAGTGGGTATTTTGGCGTTCCACATCCCAAATTTCCTGATGTTCGGAGAGCGGTCTGTGTCAAATTATTCCGAACTTGTCCTGGTTTCAATTGTATTACAGCTATTTCTAGCTTTTTGTGTCCCAGTTGTCCCAAGTGTTATTTGACCTGCCTATTCTCCGATAAACCCTGCCTTTACCAATTTTCATTCATTATAGGTATTTCAGCTTTGCGCGTCCCAACTATGTCTGGATGTCCCTTGGGAAAGTTATGCAGGTTTTTTCTTTGCTTTTACCGTAAAATAGGGTTTTTCAGCTTTACACGTCCCAACTGTCCCAATGTCCCGTGGGACATTTGGGCTCTTTTGATCCACCTTACCCAATTTTCACTGTTTCAAGGTAATTATAAACATTAAATACCTTATTTATTCCATTTCTGACCTAATGGGGTTTAAAATACTTATAAATACTTTAGTAATGGATCATTTTCACCACCTCACTTGCAAAATTACTCTTTACCATTCGAGCTCCTTCTCTTCCGCCATTTCTAGCTGTGGTCGAGTCATGTTCTATTATTTTCAAATCTGCAGGTATAGAGAAGAAGCTATGAAATGTCAATGTGTTAATCTAGGAACTGAGGATTCTTTTCTCGCCAATATTCTTCTACCATGGTTACATGATGAAGATCAGTTTTAAAGGTAACGAACATTTGTATTCCTTGGAGATGGTTGTACCAAAAATTATCGACAGTGAAGCACATCACATAGATTTGAAAGAATTATGGGCACGAATCAATTTTTAAAACCCTACTCATATGGCTCATTTGATTAAAGATAGTGGGATAACAGAGGCAGGGGGTTTTCAAGTCTCAGTCTAGTGTGCTAAAACAATTTTTTCCAATAGCTCTTGTTTTGATCCTGACACGAAAGAAATTGTTGATCCTCAAGGTCAAGTAGTGGCATGGCTTGATGAAGAGTGCATTCTAACTACCCTCAAGATTCCCATGGTCAAAAATTCAAATAATCTCACCAAGGATCAAGCCCAAGTACTTTTTGATCAAGACAGTGAGAAATACAAAAGTAGAATTGGTAAGTCTTGGTTCACAAACCCTAGGAAAGGAGCCTCAAGGCTGCCTAAGACAAGGTTCAAAATTGATTTCCATGAGGAATTGTCAGACATCATAACTCTATTGGCTAGAACTACAGGAATTCCCACCGCTAATGAATTTCACTATTAGATGTGCCCCTACATCAATATCATCTGTGAGGGTAAGCAAAATCTAAACTGGGTAGGAATTATCTATGATAATCTGACTAAGCAATTATCACGCATTCAAAGAACCCAAACCTTCTACATGACCTCCTATCTAATGTACTCCATTGTAGCCTATAGGATTGTTTAGGTTTCTCCCCCGTGATGACAAGAAAGATTCTCCCATTTATACATATCACCCACATTTGACCCTGAAGATCAGTAATCATCACTTTAGGTGGGTGAATGATGCTTTCACTATGTATATTGCCAGGTTATTGGAAAGGGGCACTGCTAAGAGATTTTCAGATGAGGAAAAACATTTAATCAGTACTTGTGGCAGTTTCTTCACCCAATTCAAAAAAATAGTACATAAGATTGGTGTGATTTAAGGGACAGCCCCTGAAACTTCCTATGTATTGTAGTGATAAGATGACCTCGGTGGAAATTTGTCAAACAATTAGACAAGTTACATGGGACTTGTAGGGACAAGAAGATTGTAGGTATTTAATTTCTAATCATACTAGGTAATTACACCTACAGAACTGCCCTAGATGCTCAAAATGTGGATAGAATGATTTCTCCTCTCACTCTCCATTACTATAAACCCAGAACTTGATTTGACATTAAGCAATTCATTTCCTCCAATTTCAAAATGAGTTATCAATATCTTCCTGATATTGAAGATTATTGGGTAGATTGTTCCGATGATTATGAAGCCAGGAGGAGATACTATGGAAGGTTATCTCTACAACATGTTATTGATTCTAGTATTTATGATGTCCCTGAAGGACTGGAAGATGAGGAGGAGGAGCTATAATATCTTGAATATGAAATATCAATCAAACATACTCCTATTGAAACCATTGATTGGTTTGTTAAGGAGAGGGATGATTTAAAGGAATTGAATAATCCTATCCTGGTAAGAACTAGACTTTGGTTTGATAGGAAGATAAAAGGATTTAGGGAAAGGAAATCTAGGTCCACTTCACATGATACCCCTACCCCTAAAAAGGAGATACATGTTTCTGCTCCTAAAATAGTTGAGCAATTTGTTTCCTCTCCTCAAGAATCCTCAACTCTAGTGTATACTAAGAAATGGAAAATCAAGAAAGAAGATAGGGCGGCTGATGTCATCCAAGAAAGTGAATCCTCTCCTTGGAAAGCTCAAGCAAAGGAAACAATTGTTGATTTGGATGAAAATGATGATATCCAAGATAAGGAGCAAGAATAGCCTGAAGTGAATGCACCCTAAAACAAGTAATGTGATGGAAGATCAATAGAGGAAATATTTTAAGGGTCTATATCTACCAAGGAAACTCCTGATTCTAATTCAATTGATGCCTATGTATTAGAAGTCAATGTTGTTCAAACACTAAGCACTATGAGTGCCTCTACACTTGGGCCCATTGCTCCTTCCAGTTCTATTTTCTCTTTCTCCTGGGTACAACCATTTCTGGAAAGTAAGAAAAGGAAGGCCACTCCAAGTATAGCTCCTCCAAAGTTTGATGCAGTGGTAGCCCTTCTAGGAACTACTCCTTCTCCCCCAGCTAAGAAGGCTAAGGTCACCTCAAGGTTAATTTTAAATTCTCAAGGTCAACAATTCATAGAAATTAAAAAACCCAAGTCTGATAAAGATGAAAAGGACTTATCACTGGGTGATCTAGAATTGACAAAAATTCCCCTTGGAGAATCAACTCCAGAAAGCGAAGTACATAATCTAAAGGAGACGGTGTCTAGGGTGATTGAACGAGTTGAGAAGGGGGAAGCAAACACAAGAGAAATTGGAGGAGCAGAATCAAATTTTGTCTAGTTTCATCAAGTCCTTATTGACAGAAGATAAGGTTCTTAATCCGACTCCCTTAGCTTCCATCCCACCTCCTACTATCTTGTCCCCTAATGAAATTCTAGTCATTAAATACATCCACAAACATGCTTCATTTGGAAAATAAATGGAAGATATGGTTGATGATTTAATTATGACGGGCTTGAATTTTATTGAGGAGGCATTCAAAACACATGAGAAAATTGCCAAGATTCAACTGAAGTTTTCTACTACACTCAGAGGGATAGATAGGGAATTGAAATTATGGAGCGAATGCATTCAAGACCTCAAATTGATGAGTGAGACTGATGTGTAGATTCTCTTGAATAATAAGGTTGTTGATGATGTTAAACAAAATTTTTCCAAACAATAGGTTTTGAGCATTGACTGGAAAATAAAGGTTTTGGAAGAAGACGTTGGCAAAATCAGATACATGTTGCAAAAACGAGAATCTTTTAAAGCATGTGTCTCCTCTGCCTTTTTAGATATACACTTCTAAATTTTCAAGGAAGATTCAAATGATCAATTCACTATTCAAGAAATCAAATCTCAATTCAAGTATTTTTTCAAAGAATACTTGTTTAAGCAAGATACCATGTTTAAGGAGAAAATGAAAGGTATTTGCACTCTGCACGCTCCCATCATGGATGCCAACAAAGAATTCTTGGAAAATGTAGAATTTGAGAAGGACATGGAGAAGTGTTTGGGAAGTTGGACTCATGCCACTACCAATACAACAATTCCTATGGGAATGGACATAGCTACTACTTTAAAATGATTCAGAAATCAAGTGTTAAAGACAACGAAAGCTTCCAATGCATCTATTAGTGTTTTGACTTCCTTGTTTCTTTGTTTTCTTATTTTTAAGTACCCAGTTAAAGTGACTTTATCCCTGTGGTTGTATAAACAAGAGATAAGTCAGGTTTGTAATATTTAATTAGGTACTAATCTTTGAATTAAAAGAAATGAAACTGAAAAGGATCTTTGTAGCCATTTCTTGAGGTCATTTAAAAAACTTTTCTCATTATTGTAAAAGATAGAGATTTTGATATCCAGATGTAAAAAAGAGAACATTGAAATACTCAATACAGGAGGAGTCTTCACCCTTTCTCATGTTTCTTCTCTTTCTTTTCTTCATCTAATTCATATAAGGTTGTGTGTGTTTAAAAGCAAGAACTTTGTGTCTTTCAATTGATGAATGTATCTAGAACTTTGTGTCTAATACATGTATGTCATGTGCTTTATATGCATAGTCTAAATCTTATCATTTTATTGGAGCATCATTAAGCTATCATTCTGCAATCTATATATCTGAAAGTTTTCTTCATTCATTCTGAATATTAGTCCTAATCTCTGAATATTTACAGTCCTTAAGGTATTTTCCTATTCTTTTTATATTGTAAATAAGGTTGGAAACCCTTTATTTTTGAAATGCATCTTACCCACTGTGGGGCATATCAAAAAACAACTTCTCAAGCCAAAATATCTTACATAAGATTTATATTGTAAATAAGGTTTTTTCTTGAAACAACATGACTTTATTTAATAAGGGATAAATATAACGATACCCATAAGTCTCCCATAAAGAGGAGGGACTCACAAACCCAATCAATCCCCAAGATTTGACTGGAGTTATAGTTCTTTACAAACTTTTTTCTAAAAGAAGATCAAATTGTACCCCTACAACCAATGATCTCACGAAGGGGAGTTTTTGGCACCCACATTTCCGCATGGGGCTTGGAGTGGAACATGAAGATGTTTCTGTATTTTTATGGAAACATTACAGGATAATGTTGCTGACTGGTTTTATCATCTCCCTGCTGGAGCTATAACTGACTAGACCAACATGAGAACACAATTTGAGGATAGATTTAAATCTGGTGAATATGTATATGCTCTCCATCACCTAGATTTCCCAAATAAAGAAGGAACCACATGAACACATGAGAAAATTTGTGGCCAGGTTTAATAAATTACTTAATAAGATTCCAGTAGCTACTTGGCTTGTAGACCAAATTCAAAATTGTTTCTTATTAAATGCACAATTACCTGAAGTAAGTTATGCATTGAGAAAGGCTAATCTTGTGACTCTAGATGTTGATTAACACTTAGCCATAAGTGTTGAAGACAATTTAATAATGTATGGAAAATTAAAAAAAGAACCTGCCAAATCTAAGGCCTCTTCTTCAGGGAATAATTCAGAGCAATTAGTAAAAAAATATGAAAATGATCTCATAGCTATTAAAATGTAAACATCACATAATACTCCTTATAAGGATATTCCAAGAAGGAATTTTCAGCCCCGAAATTGATTGTCTTCCCTCCAGCTGAAGCTAAGAAATTAAAGGGTTGCCTCTTAAAGTTCCTGTTAATGTAACATGTGAAAACTAGGAACCTGAGGATGAGGATGAAGTTAAAGGATATGAATAACTTGAAGAGGATGCAAATGACATACCAGAAGAAGCAAGTGACACTCAAGTTTATTTCCTCATTACTGAAGGAGTTGATGATGATGGGGATGATTATGATGAAGTAGTTGCTAATATGAATAATGAATCATATGTCGTCATGACCTAAGAACAAATGAGTAAGAAGAGAGAAGTGGTTCATCCCATGAGGAAATCCAAGGAAGTTCCAGTTACCATCCCAATTGTTACAAGAAGAGGAGCTCCCATTCCTACCACTTCTACTCAAAAGTTAAGTAATGTTAATACTCCTACTTCTTCACCTTCATCTGCTAATAGGACAAACTCAAATTTCAAAACCGATAGGCCTAAGTGTTCTCATCCTTCCAGTATTTACACCCCATTTATCTCCATATCCTTTGATATAATTGATCACCTTAAGAAAACTAAAATCCAAATTTCATAGGTTGAGTTCTATCAAATCCATCCTGATGCCTTTGCTCAGGTTGTTAAATTTGTCAATTCCAAATCCAATTCCACACCTACCACTTCAAAAGGCCTTTTATCCACTCCTACCTCTGCACCTCAACAAAACCTGATGGTTATAGCACCTTCTGTAACTAAGAAAATTGAGCCTTTCTATATCACTTTACTCATAGTTGGTCATAGGCTCAGTAATTATGTCATTGATTTGGGAGCCTCAAATAATGTTATGGCTACTAAATTTTCTCATGCATTGAGTCTAACTTTGACATGAAATTTTGGTTCATGTTATTCCATGGAAAGTAAGGAGGTGCCATTGGTAGGAAGGATTAAAGATGCAAAATTAGCTTTTGTTGCCTTCCCATAAAAGAGGGTTAAGGCCACTATTTTGGTAGCAGATATTCCCCCATCCTATGACATGCTATTGAGTAGGAACTTCTATAAATAAGTGGGTGGAGAGATTCAAATGGATTGGTCGCATGATCTCATTACAGTCAATGGGAAGATGGAGAAATTATTTCCTGAGAGACAGACAGAGTATATTGTGAAGAATACTGATGAACCTAAAGCACAAATCCTTTATGAGGATATTGGTCATGGAAACTATATGATCATGTCAGAAAAGGAAATGAAGGTTTCTAAAATGTGATGGATGATTCTAATGGGATTTGGATCCTAGATTTTTATGGTAGTTGTTCTTCAGCTGGTTCTCGAGCAGGAGTGGTCCTATTTTCCCCTAAACAAAAGTCTTATCCTTTTTCCTACAAACTCCAATTTGAAAATATGAATAATACAATAGAGTATGAGTCTCTTCTGTTGGGATTATCAATGGCCAAGGAGATGGGGGTTAAGAATATTTTTTCATGAGGAGATGTTGAACTCATCGTTAAGCAAGTTAGGGATATTTTTCAGGTTAAAAACAAGAGGTTAAACATGATAGGAATCTTGTATGGGATTGAATTACTGGATGCCTTTTCTATAGAGGTTGTTCCTTGAGAAATAAATACTAGAGCAGATGCTTTAGCTGTTTCAGGATCCTTGATGATCCCTCATCCCAACCTTGCTCAAGAGAAGTTCACAATCGAAATGATACATCAGCCAAGTGTGCCAGATAATGCCAATAATTGGAAAGTATTTAATGATGATAAACATTTGCTTTCTTTTCTTGAACTTCAAGATAATTTTAATCAGTTTTATTTTTAAGGAAGTGAAGTTGCTCCTCATGAGTTTGTAGCATCCACTGTGCATGAAGAAGGAATTAAGGAATAATCCGATAAATATGGTTGTATTAATCTAAAAGGTAATAAGATACCCAGAGGATTAGTAAGTTTGGAAGATTTGTTTGATAAGCATAACAGGTATATCAAGTCAAAGACATCACATGAGGTTCGTCAATCTACTGAATATGAAAACGTTAATATTGGGAGTGAAGAAGAACCTAAACTTATCAACATTGGCAAATGTTGTACAAAGGAGGAAAGGAATAAAATGATACATTTTCTAAAGAGATATGTATGATATGTTTTCCTAATCATATGATGATTTGAAATCTTTCAAACCTAGAGAGATACAACATTATATTCCTTTGAAGCCAGGAATCAAACCTTTTCAGCAAGAAGCAAAGGAAATACAATCCCAATATTTCAGATACTATTTACCAAGAAATTCAAAAGCTTTTGAAGGCAAAAATAATTTTTCCAATTCATCATTCAGTTTGGGTAGCTAACATTGTGCCAGTAAGGAAAAATAATGGTGAGATCCAGATTTGTGTGGATTTTTGAAATCTGAACCAAGCCTCCCTCAAAGATAATTATCCACTTCCCATGATGGATCAGATTCTACAAGTTGTCACCGGATCTAAGATGTTATCTATGTTGCATGGATTTTCAGGATACAATCAAATTGAGGTCGATGTTCCTGATCAACAGCAAAAAACAGCATTCACAACTCCATGGGGAACCTTTTCCTATAAGAGAATGTCATTTGGTCTAATTAACATTGGTGCCACTTTTTAGTGGGCAATGGATTTGGATTTTGGGTCCTTTAAAGGAAAATGCATTGTTGTGTATCTGGATGACTTAACTGTCTTTTCTAAGAAAAGGGAAGATCACTTTTAGCATCTTGAAACTTTTCTCCAAAAGTGTAGAGAACATGGGGTGTCCCTCAACCCAAAGAAATCTATTTTTGGTGTCAGTGAAGGTAAGATACTTGGACACATTGTTTCCAAGGAGGGGACCAAGATAGATCCATAAAGATTTCAGGCTATCTAGCGGATCCCTCTTCCTATAAGTAAAAAGGGTGTGCATTCTTTCTTTGGAAAGATAATTTTTTAAGAAGATTTATTCCTGATTTTGCAGAACTAACTATGAGTATAGCTCATATGATGAAGGGAAATAAATCCTTTGGTTGGACTCCAGAGGGGAAGAAAGCTTTTGAGAATATCAAAAGGGAAATCACTCAGACTCCCATTCTTGCTTGCCCTGACTTTGGGAAGGATTTCTTGATCTATTGTTATGCTACTGAGAACACTCTAGTTGCCATCTTAACCCAAAAGAATCCTGAGGGTTGTGAGCTACCCATTTCTTTCATGAGTTATGTTCTTAAAACTCATGAATTGAAATACACCCATATTGAGAAACATGCTTTTGTTGTGGTTAAGGCAGTGAAACAGTTTCATTTCTATATCCTCAGTTCCCACTCTATTGTTTTTGTCCTGGATACAACTGTTAAGTCTATTCTCACACAACAAGAATTTGGGACCAAAAGAGGAAATTGGGTGGTGAAGGTGCAAGAGTATGACTTGGACATCAGGCTAACTAATCTAGTTTGAGGAAAAGGTCTGTGTGAGTTTATTGTTTCTAGGTGCTGAAGATAGATCTTCCAAAGAAAATACACATACTCCCACTGTTCTCTTCATTAGTTCAATAAATGAATGGTATGATGACATTACACATTTTATTACTTATGGAGAATTCCCACCTCACCTAAATGTTAAAGAGAAAAGAGCTATTAAGCTAATATCTTCACAATATGTGCTTTGGGATAATTCCTTGTTTAAAAGAGGGATTGATGGAAGTTTCTGTATTTCTTATGTTTGACAACCAAAACATGACCAAACACATATAAAATGGTGTGTGTAGGGCATAGAGAAATTTTTATAGTATTTTTTAATTATTTATTTACTAACCACAAAGACACACTTGTATTTTGACCCTTTAAAGAACATTTCATGATCAAGCATGTGGAGGAAATTTCTCATCCTCTTATGACTGGCTCATAAAATCCTTCGTGCAAGCTACTACTGGCCAACCTTATTTCGAGATGCAACTAAATGGGTAAGTAAGTGTGAGGCTTGCCAAAATTTTGTGGGAAGGCCTAAGCTAGCCACTCTGCCACTCAAACCAGTGGTGATAGAAGAACCTTTTCAACAATGGGGGTTAGAATTTTTGGGTACCCTTAATCCTCATTCCAGTTCTAGAAACACCCATGTTTTAAATTCCACTGATTATTTCACTAAATGGGTGGAGGCTATTCCAGTAAAAAGTACAACCTCTGAAGTGATATGTAATTTCATCAAGGAAAATATTATACTTAGATTTGAAGTGCCAAGTAAAATTATTACTGATAATGCCTCTAACTTATCTTCTTATGAAATGATGGATTGCTGTATCTCTCTTGCAAATTCCTCTAACTACTACCCCTAAGGAAATGGGTAGGAAGAATCAACAAATAAGAATTTGGTGACCATTATTCGGAATCTTATCAATGAGTCACAAAGGAATTGGCATAAAAATCTATATGATGCTCTCTCACCAGATAGAATTTCTCCTAAAAGGGCAATTAGAATGTCCCCTTTTCATGTGGTATACGAAACTAAAGCTCAATTGCCAGTGACGGTGGAGTTGGCAACTTTGCAGTTGATGAAGGCCAATGAGGATTCAAATTTCACTAATGCTTTTGAGAAGAGAATTATGTACCTACAGAATTTGGATGAGGATAGATTGTAGGTGGCAGATAAGATTGTTGTACATATGGAAAAATTAAAGTAGTTGTTTGATAAGAAGGCCAAACCAAGATACTTCTAGGTTGGAGACATTGTTCTACTTTGGGACAAGAGGTGGGAGCCTCAAGGAAGTCATGGCAACGATGATTCTCTGTGGTTGGTCCCTTTCAGAATCAGGAAATTTTTTGGAGAGAATTATTCCTATTTAGACTATATGGATGGAACCTCTCTTCCATTTCTAGATAGTGGGCAATACTTGAAGTTGTTTCAGTTTGAGCTTGCTATGTGGTCCCTTTGTACAGTCTTGTATAGTTTTGGTTTTTGGTTTTTGGTCTTATGTGGTGCTCTCTCCTGTGTTGTTCTTTTCTTACCTCTATTTTTTCCAATGGATAAGGAACTAGTCTATTTGTGAAACCCTGAGATTCTAAAGTTCATGTTATGTCTTGTTATCATGTTACTCAATCAAGTCATGTCCCTAGAAAGAGCCATTTTTTGTCACCTCTTCAGAATTTGTGCATTTCCCTTTCTATTTTTAAAATTTTTTGGGTTTGGTGACTACTAAATACCTTTGTGAAGGTCTCATAAGGAAAAGATAGTTCTAAACAGTTAGTCATTTTTCAAATTTTCAAGTTTTGATTTTTTTTTGGCCTTTTGTAGGTATTTCAAAAAACAATTTCCCTCATGTCCCAAGTTCATCTAGACCGTTTGTTCCCCAATTTTCCTCTTTTTCCAATTGGTCCTCCTTTCCATTTATTGTGGGTATTTTAGATTTACACATCCTAATTGTCCCGATGTCCTGAGTGTGATTTGTGTCAAATTCTTCCGACTTGTTTGATTTTAGTGTATTGCGGTTGTTTTGGATTTTTGTGTCCCAGTTATCCTGAGTGTTGTTTGACCACATGTTCTCCACAAACTTTCCTTTACTAAGATCCATTCACTGCAAGTATTTCGGCTTTGTGTGTCCCAACTGTCCCGATGTCCCTTGGGATAGTTGTGTAGGTTTTTTTTTCTTTTGCCACAAATACACTTTTTCAGATTTTTGTGTCCCAACTGTCCCAATGTCCTGAGGGACATTTGGGATATTTTGATCCACCTTACCTGATTTTCACTCTTTCAAGGTCATTATAATTATTAAATATCTCATTTATTTCACCGCCAACCTATTGGGGTTTTAAATACTTGGGTAATAGATCATTTTCACCACCTCACTTGTAAAATTACTCCTAACCATTTGAGCTCCTTCTCTTCAACCATTTCAATCCGTGGTCGAATCTTGTTCTATTATTTTCCAATTTGCATGTACATAGAAGAAGTTGTGAAATGTCAAAGTTCTAATCCAAGAAATGAGAATTATTTTCTCACCAATATTCTTCTGCCCTGGTTACATGATGAAGATCAGTTTTAAAGGTCACAGGCATTTGTCTTCCTTGGAGACGGTTGTACCAAACATTGACGACAATGAAGTAGAGCACCTGGATTTGGAAGAATTCTGGGCACGAATCAATTATCAAAACCCTATTCCTATGGCTTAGTTGATTAAAGATAGTGGGATAATAGAGGAAGGGGGTTTTCCAGTCTCGGTCTAGTGTGTTGAAAAAATTCTTTCCTGTAGCTCTTGTTTTGATTCTGACACTAAAGAAATTGTTGATCCTCAAGGTCAAGTAGTGGCACGAATTGATGAATATTGTATTCATACTACCCTCAGGATTACCATGGTCAAAAATTCAAACACTCTCACCAAGGATTAGGCCTAAGTTCTTTTTGATCAAGACAGTGAGAAATACAAAACCAGAATTGCTAAGTCTTGGTTCTAAAACCCTAGGAAAGGAGACTCAAGGTTGCCTAAGACAATGTTCAAAGTTGATTTCCATGAGGAATTTCCAGATGTCATCACTCTATTATTTAGAATTGCATAAGTTCTCACCACTAATGAATTTAACTATTGGATGTGTCCCTACATCAATATCACATATGAGGGTAAGAAGATTGAATTGGGTAGGAATTATTTATGATAATCTGACTGAGAAATAATAAAATGTTCAAATAACCTACACCTTCTACATGACCTCCTATCTAAATGTACTTCATTGCAGCCTATAGGGAGTGGTTGGGTTTCTCCCCTATGGATGACAAGAAGGGTGCTCCCGTTTGTACATATCGCCCACAGTTGGCCCTGAATATCAACAATCATCGCTTTAGGAGGGTGAATGATGCTTTCACTATGTATATTATCAGGTTATTGGAAGGGGACACTGCTAAAATATTTTTGGACAAGAACAAAAAATTAACCAGTACTTATGGTAGTTTCTTCACCCAATTTAGGAAGTTTTCATACATAAGATTGGCTAGATTTGAGGGAGAGCCCCTGAAACTTCCTATGTATTGTAGTGATAATATGACCCTAGAGGAAATTTGTAGACAATTAGACAAGTTACATAGGACTTGTAGGGATAAGAAGATTCTAGTTATTCAATTTCTAATCATAATGGGTAATTACACCTATAGAACTTCCTTAGATGCTCAGAATGTGGATAAAACAATTTCTCCTCTCACTCTCCATTACTATAAACCCATAAATTTCTTTGACATTAAGAAGCTCATTTTATCCAATTTCATAATGGGTTATCAACATCTTCCTTATATTGAAGATTATTAGGCCGATTGTTTGAATGATTATGAAGCCAGGAAGAGATACTATGAGAGGTTATCTCTACAACAGGTTATTGATTTTAGTATTTATGATGTCCTTGAATGACTAGAAGATGATGATGAGGAGATACAATCTCTTTAATATGAAATATCAATCAAACATAATCCTATTGAAACCATTGATTGGTTTGTTAAGGATAGGGATGATTTAAAGGAGTTGAATAATAATTTCTTTGTAAGAACTAGAATTTGGTTTGATAAGAAGATAAAGGGATTCAAGGAAAGGAAATCTAGGTCCACTTCACATGATACCCCTACCCCTCATAAGGAAATACATGTGTATGCTTCTGAAACAGTTGATAAATCTATTTCCTCTCCTCTAGAGTCCTCAACTCTAGTGTTTACTAAGATAGGGAAAATTAAGAAAGAAGATGGGGGCTAGATAATGTCATCCAAGAAAGTGATTCCTATCCCAGGAAAGCTCAAGCAAAGGAAACCATTTTTTATTTAGATGACAATGATGACAACCAAGATAAGGATCACAAATAACCTGAAGTGAACACCCCTAATGTGATGGAAGATCAACTAGAGGAAGTAGTTTCAGGATCTATGGAAATATATGTCAAGGAAAATCCTGTTTCCACTCAAATTGATGCCTTTATATTAAATTGGTTGTTGTTTAAACACTAAGTGTTGTGAGTGCCTCTACACTTGGGCCCATTTCTCCTTCCACTTTTAGTTCCTCTTTCTACTGGGTACAATCATTTCTGGAGAGTAAGAAAAGAAAGGCCACTCTAAGTATAGCTCCATTAAAGTTTAATGTAGTGGTAGCCCTCCTAGGCATTACTCCTCCTCCCCTAGCTAATAATTCTAAGGTCACCTCAAGGTTAATTTCATAATCTCAAGGTCAATAGTTCATAGAGATTGCAAAACCCAAGTCTAATAAAGATGAAAAGGACTTATCACTGGGTGATCTAGAATTGAAAAGAATTCCCCTTGGTGAATCAACTCCAGAAAGTGAAGTACATAATGAGAAGGAGACTGTGTCTAGGGTAATTGAAAGAGTTGAGAGGGGGAAGCAAACACAAGAGCAGTTGGAGGAGTAAAATAAAAAAGTTTCTAGTTTCATCAAGTCCTTCTTGGAAAAAGATAAGGTTCTCGATCCCACTCCCTTAGCTTCCATTCCACCTCCTGGTATCCTCTCCACTAATGAAATTCAATTCATTGAAGACATCTATAATCAAGATACTTATGGAAAAGAAATGGAAGCTATGGTTGATGATTTAATTATCATAGGCTTATATTTTATTGAGGAGATATTAAAAGCACATGAGAAAATTTCCAAGATTCAACTAAATTTTTCTACTACACTTGGTGGGATGGATAGTGAATTGAAGTTATGGAGTGAGTGCATTCAAGACCTCAAATTGATGAGCTAGACCAATGTGCAGATTCTCTTGGATGACAAGGTTTTGTATGATGTTAAACAATTTTTTTTGCAAATAGTGGGTTTTCAACATTGAATGGAAAATAAAGGTTCTAGAATAAGCCATTGGTGGACTCAGAAATACTTTTCAAATAAGGGAAAATTTTAAAGCCTGTGTATCTTTTTCCTTCTTATATATACACTACCAAACATTTAAGGAAAGTTTGAATGATAACTTCACTGTTCAAGAAATCAAGTCTTAATTTAAGGATTTTTTCAGAAAAAGACTTGTTTAAACAAGATACCATTTCTAAGGAGAAAATGAAATAGATTTTAACTCTACAGGCTGCCATCATGGATGCCAACAAAGAATTTTTAAAAAATGAAAATTTTGAGAAGGACATGGAGAAGTGTTTGGGAAGTTGGACTCGTGCCATTTCCAATACAACAATTCCTCAGGGAACGGACATAGCTGCATCTTTGAAATGATTCAGGAATCAGGTGTTAAAGACAACGAAATTTGTCAATGCATCCATCAGTGTTTCAAATTTCTAGTTTCTTTATTTTCTTATTTTTAAGTACCTATTTAAAGTGAATTTATCTCCTTGGTTATATAAACAATAGATAAGTCGGGTTTGTAATATTTAATTAGGTACTAATATTTGAATTAAAAGAAAGTAAAATGAAAAGTATCTTTGTAACTTTTTCTTGAGGTTATTTAAAGAACTTTTCTCATTATTGTAGAGGAGGGAGATTTTGATATCCATGTGTAAAAAAAATAACATTAAAATACTCAATACAGGATAAGTTTCACCCTTTCTCATGTTTCTTCTCGTTTTTTTCTTTGTTTGATTCATATAAGGTTGTGTGTGTTAAAATCAACAACTTTGTGTCTTTCAGTTGATGAATGTATCGAGAACTTTATGTCTAATACATGTATGTCTTTTACTTTATATGCATAGTATAAATTTTTTCATTTTATTGGAGCATCATTAAGATATCTTTCTACAATCTATATATCTAAAAGTGTCCTTCATTCTCAATCTCTAAATATCAGTCCTGACTTTTCTTATTATTTTCTATATTGGAAACCCTTTATAAATGCATCTTAAGATATCAAATTTCTCACCAAAATATCCTACATATGTTTATACCTTAAATAAGTTTTTTTTAATTTCAATAAGAGAAAGTCTCCTATAAAGAGGAGGAATTGTTTTCCCCTGACTGTTGATTGCTTTCAAAAGATCAAATTCTACAACCAACACACAGCGGCCATGGATTTCTTGGAATCCTTGGTTTGGTGCTTTGGGTGTAATTTCAGATGAAAATTCCAACATATGGCACCAATATGTCCATTTACATCACAATTCTTATAGAAATTCTTAGTATCTTTACAATTATGCAAAGCAGTAGAGGCATGTTTACCTTTCCATTTACCTCTACTAATTTTCCTCCCTTATTATTTTTCATGTTGATTTGTTGACTGGTCTCCCTTTGGCTTTGTTTCTCCTTTCTTTTTCTCATCATCAATGTAGTATGATTGAATACAAGCTTCATTGAGATCCTTAGGCTTCATGGAGATTACCTTCCTCTAACGGTGAGTGTGAAGTCATCCCAAATACTTTGTCATAATATCCTCATCCTCCAAGTCCATATTAAGAAATATGGCCTGTCTCCAAAATTCTGTAGTGTAGTCTTACATGCTTTGACCACTACCCTACCTAAAGTACTACCACTTAATGATCATGTTAGTCTTATGGCTAGTAAGATAGAAGTTATCTCTAATCAATTCTTTAAAACCTTTCTAAGTACTGACAATAGGGTGTTTCTTCTTCTTCTCAAAAATGGCTAGATGGGTTTCCCACAAAACCATAGCATGACCTTCCATTTTGAGACATGCAAAGGTGATCCTTTGTGCCTTAGTAACATTATGCACACTAAAATAGACTTCCAAATATTTTATCCACTTATCAAGAAATTATACATCTACTTATCCTTTGAAGTTCTTTCCACTTTTGTTTCAACTTTAAAAGGTGTATGAGAAGATTTTAACTTCTCGCTTATAATTGGCATCTCTTCTTCTTTCTCTTCCCATTCTTCCTCTTCGTGGCTCATCCTGATCCCAATTTTTTAGGCTAGTTCTTGAACCACTGATTCCATGGAATCTTGCTTAACCGAATCCATCTTTTACAGATCTGAAATCTCTTCTTATTTTCTATACAATATATCCATCATGGTCTCTAGCATCTCAACTCTACGGACAAAGTTATCTTCCTCCATTTGATCTCTAATTCTCTATTTCCAATTCTTCATAGAAATATCTAGCTCACAATTTAAAAATTCTTCTCCTTTGAACCTTTTCACTGTCATACAAATCACAAAAAAGAATCAAATTCCATAATCTTGTATATATAGTCAGCTCTGATACCAAAATGATTCATAAACTTCTACTTTGTAACAGTACAAATCACATAATTATGATGTTCTACTTTATACTTTGGAAAATGATAGTTTCAATGAAGATTAGAGCTTTAGTGACTGATTAAATAGTTCTTAGGAAAAAATTGTAGAGAAATTTTAAAATAATTCTACACATAATAGAAGAATTTTTATCCTAGAAACCCCCAATGAGGGAAAACCAGTCAGGAAGGGTAACTTCTCCTTCTTCCCACTTGTAGTGGCCAATTAATCAAATTTTATAGATTACAATAAGTCTGAAAAGAAGTAACAAATGTAAACCTTCTCTCCAATTACTTGCTTTCTCTATTTTATTACACCTTGCTCCTACGATTCCACTCTAGCACTAAATAATCTTTACTCGCTCTCATATTAATACTTTTCTTCTTTGATCTCTTTGGATATATGAATGATCAATTCTCTTGTTCCTCCTTATATTTATAGCCTTGTTCCATGTCCTCATGTGTAATGGAGAATGGGAAATGTCATGGAGGGAAGAGACACAGTTAGGCACTTAAAATTTGTATCCATTCATGCTCAAATCTTCTTTTATGTTCAGAAGTATTAGGACCACCACTCTATCTAGGTGGTGGTTTTAGAACCATCTCCCCGACATAGTGGCAATTATACAACTGCCACTCTACACAGAGCTATGGTTATATCCAAAACCTCCATTTACCTCATTTCCTTCATTTTCTTCAATTCTCCTTCTTGGTGCTTATGGAACTAATGAAGTGGTGTTTTTTTATGGATTCATTTGGATTAATTAATCCATTGGAAATTTAGTTTCCATACATCAACAATAATATTGAAGATTTAACCAACGTAGAAACTAAACAGGAAGCTAGAGAAAGAGAAGAAAGAGATGAAGCTAAAATAAGGGCTCAATTTGAAGAGATTGCAAGAACTCAAGCTCAAGTCAATGCATGAGTAGTAGTTGAAGCCAAAACCTTAGAAAGGTTGGAGGCTAGGATCAAAAACAAAATGGTAACTCATTATCATGAAGAACACATGCCAACTGTGTCATGGGGTGGAAACACCAGCTCACTTTCTCTTCCTCAACCACTTCATTAGCTACCAAAAGGCTCAAGGAATAACTTCCCAAAGTTTAGAGGATATGGTTCACAATTCCCATAAGAGCATGTAGTAACATTCATCACTTCTTATGGAGTTTTGGACATAGAACATGAGGATGTGTCCATTTGAATCTTTGTGGAATCTATGTGGGAGAAGGAGGCAGAATGGTTCTACATATTGCCTCTAAGATCTATCACATGCTGGGAAGACATAAAAATAATATTTGAGCATAGGTTCAAAGCCACAGAGGACTACCAAGATCTCTTAGTCCAGTTGGTACAAATGAAGAAAGAAGCTTCTGATTCAATGAAAAAATTTATTTCCAAATATAACTAAATAATTAGGAGGATTCCAAAATATTTTGTGCCTCCGAACAACAATCTAAAAATTTTCTTCATCAGTTATTTTTCACCAGAAGGTTTCTTCCTCAGGATATCCCAACCTATATATCCCAAAGAAGAGTAGGATTATGAAAAAGATACTAAATATGATTTGATCTTGTCTAGAAAATTGAAAGGTCCCAATGGAAAACATAAAGGTGAAAATTCAATCTCAGCTCTCACCGATCCTATGATATAGAATATGACTAGTGATATGGTTACCATGAAGAAACAATCATCTCAAATCACCATGTGGAATACTCTAAGCAAGATGAATCCTCTGAACAAGACAAGAATCACCCCGTATCCCCATAGGATTAATCTCGAAGCATCGTCAGTCAATACTATGTGTGATGTTGATGAACCAGAAGGAGAAAAAGAAGGTGATTATGGAGACTACCTTGAGGTCGAAGAGGTCAATGGTGAGACTCAAAATGGCCTTATTGAGTATGTTGAAGAAGACAAAGTGGGTGATGATGAAGAAGCTCAAAGCTTCTCATGTGTAGTTTTCATGCGGGATCAATCAAAGAAAGCAACTTCATCTTCAAAAACTGAAATGAATAAGAAGAAAGAAGATCCTCCCATTGAAATTCCACAAAATAAGATCATCAGCAGAGGGTCACCGCTACCACCATCAATGGACTCAGCCAAATAAAAATCAGACCCACTGGTTAGAAATAATCCCACTACCACATCAAGTAAGTCTTCTAGTCCTTCCCCTAGTTCTAAAGTTTCTAAGAATAATTATTCTTTAAATGTTACTCCTGAAAAATATAAAGAAGCACCAAAGTCTACTTCCCCATCCCCTTCTAAACCCACTACCACACTCGTCAAATAAAATCAAACTCCCAAGGTAACAACACCTTCACCAAATAAATTCACCCATTGTGATCCCATTTGATTATGTAGAATACCCGATTAAATCCAAGGTTCCGATCATAGAACTGGAGTACTTGCAAACACACCCTGATCAATTTGATAGGTTGGTTAATTTAGTCTATGATGGTAGTGCTAAAGTGTCAAGCTAAAATTCTAAAGGCCTAATCTCTGCACCATCCATGCAACCTTCACAAAACATGTCAGCCCTAAGTGCATCCAAAACCAACAAGGTATAACCCTTCTACCTATCTCTCTTAGTCAAAGGCTACCAACTCAATAATTGTATCATAGATTTTGGAGCCTCTGAAAATGTGATGCCCATGAAAGTTGTGAATTCCTTAGGACTTACATTGATCCATGTGAATGGCTCTTGTTATTCCATTAAATCTAAATAATTACCATTGGTAGGAAGGATAAAGGATGTTCAAGTTGCTTTGGTCGACTTCCCAGAAAAGAAAGTGTTGCTCACTATTTTGGTAGCTGAAATTCCACCCTCATTCAACATGCTCCTAAGTAGAAGTGTTTGTAGGGATTTAGGTAGTGAAATAAGAATGGACTGGTCCTCTGCAACCATACATGTGTAAGGGGAGATGGAGAAGTTGTTGCCAGTGCGTAAGATGAAATACACAGTACAAAAATTAGATGATCCAAGGGAAAACATTTTGTTTCAAGGTAGCGGGATAGGAAATTATTTCCTTACATAAGAGAGAGATAAAAATTTTCCCTTCCTTACTGAGAAAGACATGAATACTCTCTCATCATTCATCAATTCATTCTGGCATGAAATATCACTCGTCGGAGGACTAACATATTCCATAGAGTAAAATCCTAGTTACATAATGGATGATTTGATGCTTTCTAAAGACTCCATTGATGATGAAGAAATACAAAATGAGACGAATGAAGAATCAAATTATCTTCCTGATTCAATCATGGATGAACATATGGAAGAGGCCAATTTCATTCTTGAAACCAAGGATCAGGATGATTATCATGAGGATGGTATGGATTTTAAGCTCGAAGGTGTGCCATTTCCAAAATGTATGGACCTCTCCTCCTTGTTGGAAGGGTTCATAAGTCAAAATTGTCTGTACCTACATGAAAGAGAGCCTTGAGAAACAAAAAACAAAAAAGAAGGAAACAAAATTTCTTAGAATGAATCATGGAAAGGTTGTTATCCAATTTTACGCACATGGAAAAATTGGAAAATAGGGCCTTATTACTATCAAATCGCGACATTAGTCCCACGGACCCACTTCTGGTCAACAGTGTCAAATCAGGAATAAAGAGATGACTCCTCGGAGGAGCTTGTGCCTTGTCCTAACTCAGTCATAACTCAGATCACAAGCCTTAGATGAGTTCATGAGTAGGAAATGTAAGCTCAGTAACTGAGTTTGGCTTGTAGTAAAGGAATCTCGATAGGAGCGGAGGATGTTTCGATGGTTGGCTCATTCAGGCAGAGAAATCACAAGCTCGACTTGGTTTAATTCAACATGGAGAGATTGATGCTTCCTTATTGGAATATGAATTCAGTTTTAATGACTCAACGGAGATAATAGCTGCCTCAAGATTTGGTTGAGCTTCTTCCATGGAAGAGAATTTCCAAAATGAAAAGGCGAGACAACTGTACTAAAAATTTATCTCGTTCTTCTACTACAGTAGCATGATTTTACAACAACTGATCATGAATGTGGTTGCATGTAACTAGAACATCAGGACCAACACCAACGGTTCCTTGGGATCACCCTGTAGCAGCTATCGCAATTAACTCTCTCTGGAGGTGATTGATTTTCTGAGATAAAGTTTACTTCTCTACCATGTAGTTACTGCGTATAGCCAATTATTATAGTGTCATGGCAAGAGAACGATATTTCCGCGCATGGGAAATATTTCACTTGATTTCAAAGTGGATTTTTATGAATGGCAGGCCAAGTTGAAAATCCCGCGCGCTAGTGGGAATTGTGGAGATAAGGAATGAACTTGCCAAGTTTGGGTGGTGAAGCTAAGGCTGGGGCCCGTGGATTAATGTGTCCAAGCCGTTACGCGGGGATTTGGAGCTAGTATGCCGAGCGTGGAAATATTACGATGGCAGTCCAAGTTGTTAATCCTGCGTTGAGGTATGAACGTGGAAAATAAGGCAAACACCGCCAAGCATGGAAATATTGGTTTGGTAAACCATGATAAAACCTCCGCGTAGGGGAGAAATCAGATCAAACTTCCAAGCGCGGAAATATTACGATGGCTATCCATCATGAGACTTCCACACGGGCCATGTAAACGGAATTCCACGTAGCTTGGATTGGTCCGATTCTTTGTGCGAGTCACTCGGAAGGTAAGTGGGGGGGGAACGTGGGAATGACACAGTTGAAGTGTTTTAACAGGATTGGACGTGGTGGTCTAGCCTGGCCAAAATCGAGTATGACACGGAGATAGGTGAAGGAGGCTCCACACATTCTGCTTACCACGCATAACATCCCTGTAAACCCATCTACATATCTTCAACTATTGCGAGCTGCATTTCCAGGAATATGATTTCACATGAAAGAGATGCCTTCTCATGGAATACCATAATTGCAGCTTACAGAAGACACGCGTTTCCTCACGAAGCGTTGATACTGTTTCACCGAATGCCAACAAACAGATGTCCGACCTGATCAATTAGCCTATGCCAGCATACTTCTCCCAGCTTCCACGACCTTGTCCTCATCCTCTGTATAATTCTGAACTTGATTGTGTCGCGAGATAAGCTCCCACGCACAGGCAGCAGGCATGTTGCAGTACAGTAGAAGCCTTTTGAACGCTTTCAGCAAGCAGTTTGTCCAACTGTGGCTTATCCTTATTCTAAACTCGGATCTATGGTAGCTGCATGAAATGAATATTCACTGCTGTGTATGATGGATTGGAGTCACACTATTCGAGGCTTAATAAAATTTCTTTGAATTAGGAGATGTTTGTTTATTATGGTGCAGAATGAACGATTCATATTGCTCAGCATTTCTTCTCCTAAACGAATTGAATGTGAAGGTCAACTCTGAAATACTTGGTTGGCCATTTTACATGCTACATCCTTGTCACTTGTAAATGGTCTCTTTGAGAAACTCTGTGGGTAGTAGGCAATATTTATACCCTTCCATTATGTACGTCCAATCAGACAATAAAAAGTATTCTGTTACCAGGTTCAGAGAAACTTGTTTTTTACAATGGACGATTATACTGTAGTTAAAGCTAATTTTATCTAGCTTTATTCCTATTAGCTTTGATCCATGACTAAGGAGGAATTCATATCTTTGATTACTTGTACATTTTTCCAAGTCCTCTTGGCTGCCCCAGTTGTTCAATGTATTTTTGAAGGGCTTCTTTTATGTGTTGCAGATTGTAACATAAAGGATCTTTTTAGTTTATGGAAAAATGAGTATATGGTGTAGCTCACAGCTACCTATGCATACTAATATCCCAATAGTGGCATAATTGTTGATTGGAGCCGAGATTTCCGAATGCACTGCCAAAATACCGAAGGGTTCTTTAACCAAAAATCAGTCTTAAGGGTGTCTATCAACATGTTACGGGCATGAGCCTGGGTCATCATCATGGCAGTATTAGGTCTTTATTGATAATGGCATTTTTCTCATCGTTTGGAAGGTAAAAATTGTGCTTATTATGGAAAAAGCCAAAACATTCTTACTACAAGTGTTATATGATGAGGAAGAATCCTGAGCATTGTGGTAAAACCATTCTTTTTAGAAGTATTGGGTTAAGCTCGGTATTCAAGTGAGTTTGAGCCTAGGAAAGGTAAGATCGTTTGCTGGATGAAGAGCTCGATGACTTCGCAGGGAGCTTGTGGTGATGTTTCATGAATTTTGAATGTGGAATGCATAAATGGCTTCGAGTTAACAGAGGAAAATGATAAGAATTGATTTTGATAGCTCACCATTCGAAGGACTCAATGCAAAAGAGTGCGATTACCAAAGAAAGGAAAGAGATAGTGTGGGGTTCAAAATCGATTGCAACACCGAGTTAGAGGATTCGAAACTCACCGAGTTGAGATTTGTGCAGACCTCTATTCACAGGGACCGCCCTCCTCTTCAAGTCAAACGGGTCAACAGGGGGTCCCAACATTATGTCAAATAAATTAATATTTTTATTTAAATATTTTGATAATAATATTTATTATTATTATTTAAATATTTTATTTAAATATTCTTTTAATTAATTAAGAAGACTTGGTCATCAGGAAATTAATGACCCATGATGGAACCTTCTCAGGTAGTTCAACTAATTGTAATAAATATATCATGGGCCTTCATTTTAGGAATGTAATTATGACCATTTCCTCTTCTTTCTCACATATTCTTCTATAAATGTAAGTTGGAAAGCTCATTTCAAAGAGTTCCACAGTTCAGACAAGTGGACAGTTAGATATCTTAGGAAAGTGTATACTTTTCAAGAATCCTCTCTCTCTGTAAGTTGTTCTTGTGTGTTAGAGAACTCTTCAAGCCTCCTCTCAAGACTGGTAATGGCAACTATTGCCTCTTCTAAAATGTATGATGCATTGTGCATGTTATTGAAGCAATAAAAGTGTGTGTTTTGTGACTAATCTCGGTCCTTTCATCCTTTTATGCTTCTTTGTGCCTTTCTTGTACTTGCAAGTACACTGTGCACGTTTAAGTTTCTATTGCAGGTTCTTGGAGTTCTATGCTTATCGAGTGGTGGAGTATTGCATGCAGTTGAGTTATGGTGTTTGTTCACCCTTCTTGAGTTTCATCCTTCTTCACTGGGAAACTGGTATATTTCTTGGTCTGATAAAGTGTAACAAAGGGAATGTGTGTCTCTTAGTTTGTGGTATCATGTACCTTCTCTAAGTTGCAATAGGTGAAGTTGACCTGTGGTGCACACACCCTCTTCAAATTAACCCTTCTGAGTCTGAAGACACCCTTTATTTGGTGCATCACCATCCCTAGTATAGTTTCATTTCTGTAAATCTCTTTCCCTAAAACCCATGAAATGTTAGCATAGGACTAGATAATCATTTTTGTTATCACTAGGAGTAGTAAACACTTAGTTTAGGAAGAGGAAGTGGCCTTCTCCGGAGGTTCACCTCGAGCCCAAGTCCCACAGCTTGAGAGGTGATCCCATGTGTCCTAATCACACTGAACGTCCTATTCACATCCTGGCCATTCGGAGGGTGCAGTGATTTGGCGACAACAGTTTTTGGCATGCCGGGCGGGGACAGAGTTGGTACTTCTCTTCTCAGTTACAGAAGTCAAAGTACCTGGCGACTTTATATCTCTGGGATTCCCAAATCTCAGTGCAGTAACTTATGCAAAGAATTTAGAAAAGATCTTCTTCAAAGAAAGGAAAGTTTCAGCATATCAAACTTTCCTTGTCTCCTCCAAGAGAAGAAGAAGAGGCATTTCCACATCCCCAGTTACCGATTTACCTAGTAGGGGTCATTCAACTCCTCCTTACAGAAGATTTCCTCCACCCAAGAACAATCAAATTTTTGTTGCTATGGCGAGGAAACCAAGGTTTTTCCCCCCCTTTCAATGCAAAGCAGTCCTCTTATGTTGGCTCAACGTGACCCGATACCTGTTGCGGCACTCAAAAGTTTACCCTTCTACACGGGGGGAAACTCACGTTACTCCAATGGAGCATATCTTTGATGTAGCCAGCATTTGTGCAGTACATAATATCACTGAAGACAACGTTGCAGTTAGACTTCTTGCCTACCTCTTTCAAGGGAAAAGCACTTCAATGGTTTCGCGGGTTAGGTGTTGGCACTATAACCACTTGGGACGAGTTGGGAGAAAATCTATGTAAACAATTTGAAGACAAAATTTATCACCTATCACTTTTGGAACAACTTACTACCATAAAAAGAGCTTCCCAAGAATACATGAGTGATTTCAACTTCTGATTCCACAAAACTTGGAATAGGATTCCGGCACTCGTAAAGCCTTCTGCGCATAATGCATTCTTGTACTATTTGCGAGCCTTGAATAGTGATTGTAGCAGTTATGATCTAGTCCATGGGAGGGACTACACTTCTTGATGCTTACGAAGTTGCCATAAGTGTAGAGAATTATTTGATTCAGGCTGGAAAGATAGCTACACAACCACCAATGCCCTTTTCTCCAGATTTCACGAATCATCAGCTTACCATTGCTCCTATTCCAGTAGACTCCAAGCAACCATCTCAATCTCCCTCTGCCTCTTCAAATGACCTATTTGAAAGTCAAGTCACTACTGCCAAATTTGGAAATGAGCTCGTTGCACTCAAAAGGAAACAGTTTTCAATACAATCGTCCGTATCAGCCACAAAATTAGTAGTATCAAGCTAACCGTTCTCCTTTTCAAGGGAACAATCAGCCTTGAAATCAAACTACAAGTCAAGTTGCAAATTTCAGGCCCTTGAAATTTCAAAACCCTGTTGTAACTAGCCTCATCTAAGCTATAGTACCTGTTCAAAATAATCTAGTTCAAGACTATGAATGGTGTTATCCTTGCTCTCAACCCTCACAATCAAATCTTTGTCCCAATGGGGTTCTTAGCCAGGCCCTTATGGTTCAAGTGTATCTGCCCCTTCAGGAGTTAACAAACAATCATCTACAGAAGAAAGACAAGCAAGCAGCAGATCAACCGCAGGCACCTGAAAGAATCTTGCTTTGCTAACACTGGCAAGTAGAAGAATTTTACGGATTAAATATAGATTCTCATAAGGGCAGTAGGTAAAACTCGTTCCAAAAAGAGAGCAATGGAGCCTCAACCTCTCGAAGCTGATCTAGCATCCACTTCTCAACCTGGGTTACAAATGGCGGTTTGATAAAATGCGGGAAAGAAATCACCAGAAACATCGGCTAGCCACACCGCAGGGAAAGATGGTTCTCCAGGCATCACGGTACCCAACAAACATTTTCCAAAGGAGGACCCCAATGCCCAAAAAAGTGTCATCAAAGTTGGAGCGATTCCCTTCAGCATAGTAGAACAAATGAAGAAAACCAATCTGAGCGTTACCATGTGGGATGCACTCTCGATCCTTCTCAAAGAAACCTGTTGCGAGAAGCTCTGAACAGTTTTAGTACAACCAACGGATCACCAAGCCATGGAGTGACAAATGCTACAAATTTGTGTCAACCGGAAGGAAGGGAAAATCATTCCTACGGCAAACAAACCACCACCATTCTACATTTCCCTGATCATTGGCGACCCTGGTACATAATAATTGCATGATCGATTCTGGTGCCAGTAGCTCTGTCATGCCGAAACAAATTGCAGATGTACTAGGCATACAATATGCGCCAGTTGCAAGAGGGGTTGTTCAGCTGGATGGCACAGCTGTTAAGACTGTTGGGGTTATCAAAGGACTTCAACTTACCATTCATGCATGCCCAAGTTTGTCATTCACCCAAGACATATCAGTCATTGATCTCCCTCCCCTCTTTGCCATCTGCCTATCACGGGATTTCACTGCCAAGATGGGTGGTTACCTATCAGCCGATGGTCGCATATGATTCTCAGGACTCGATACGGAACCAAAGTAACTATAAGGGCAGAACCAATCTCTGCCATAATCATGTAGAACCCTACACTCTAGTCCCATAAATGGAAATTACACCATCGGTGATCCAGAAGAGGAAGGTGCCGATCTTTGAACCAACCACCCTTGTTGAAGAAGTCCCTGATACTTTGCTAGATGAAGTAAGTAGAGATCATCAGTACGATCCCTACGCTGATGTATTGGCAGAAGAAGAAGCTGGTTTGCTGGTCTTGGAAGAAACAGGATTAGGTACTACTGTATCCATGAAGAAGATACGATCATACCACAACTTGTCAAAACACCAAGTGATTCTAAAGGACTATGGAAATTGTTCTTCGATGGCTCAAGAAGTAAGAATGGATCCGGTGCTGGTGTTATGTTAATTTCTCCAGAGGGAGATAAGTACTTCTCATCTTTCCGGTTGCAGTTCAGTTGCACTAACAATGTTGCTGAATACGAGGCTCTTGTGCAAGGAATTCAGCTAGCCCAAAGGAAGGGAATCAAGGCCCTGACTGTTTTTGGAGATAGTGAGTTAGTTGTTCATCAAGTTTCGGCACGTAGTGCATCCAAAAATGATTTTAAGATCATACAAGAACCGAGTCTGGGACCTGATTGAAGATTTCGAAGCTTTTTGGAATCCATGCAGTTCCTAGAGGATCAAAATCAAGATGCAGATAGGCTTGCTACAATTGGTTCACAATATACAACATACCAGTTGATATCATGAAAGAAGGGCAGCAATTTGTTAAAATGGTGGTTCGACCAGCAGTCCCTGATAATGTGAGTAGTTGGCAAGTGTTCGATAGTGACAACCAAAATTGTCCTCTTCCTACACAAAGAGGCGGAGTTTGCTACAAAGAATCAAGATAAGTTGCAAGAGTCATATGGTGAGCAAATTATCCAATTGAAAAGCAACAAGTTACCAAAAGGTTTAGTCACTTTGGAATCCATTTTCAATTCAGATGACCAAGCCACAAGACAAAGCCCTAACATGGTGGTCAAAGAAGAATATTTTGAGGAAGTCGAAGTATCAAATGAAAAATTTCTTAAGATCGGAAAAGTGTGTACTTCTGAGAGAAAGAAGCTTTCATCAAACTTTGTCAAGAGTATCATGACATCTTTGCATGGAGCTATAAAGATCTGCGTGGTTGATCCAGGTCTAGCACAACATACCATCGAACTGGATCCTAATGCTAAGCCAGTTCGTCAGAAACAGAGACCAATTAATCCCAAAATTGAGCCACTAATGAGAAAGGAGCTAACCAAGCTCATCGAGGCCTGTATAATTTTTCCCATCAAGCATTCCTCATGGGTAGCCAATTTGGTGCCCGTGAGGAAGAAGAACGGAGAGATCCGGTTATGCGTAGATTTCAGGGATTTGAATCGTGCATCATTAAAAGACCATTATCCTCTTCCATCGATGGAGCAGATCCTTCAAACGGTGGCAGGAGCTCAAAGATTTTCTTTGCTCGATGGATATTCAGGTTACAATCAAATCCTAGTCCAAGAATCTGACCAATTCAAAACGGCTTTCACTACCAAGTGGGGCACGTATGCCTACAATAAAATGCCATTCGGATTGTCCAATGCCGGGGCTACTTTCCAAAGAGCCATGGACATGGCATTTAAGGGACTAATCAACGATATATATTTTGGTTTACCTTGATGATATAACTGTATACTCTAAGCATGCAGAAGATCACATCACGCATCTAAGGAAAGTTTTCCAAAGGTGTAGGGAATTTGGGGTTTTTCACTTAACCCCAAGAAATGTATTTTCGCAGTGCACGAGGGAAAAAATTGTTGGGGCATGTGTTTCAGCAGAAGGATTATCAATCGATCCAGCCAGGATTCATTCAATTATGTCCTTATCTCTCCCAAGTCACAAGAAGGGCCTCCAGAGTTTTCTGGGAACCATAAATTTCGTGCGGAGATTCATCCCTCAATTTGCGACATTGGCTAAACCACTGACAGCCATGCTAAAGAAAAACATGCCATTCTCATGGACAAAGGAAGGACGAGAAAGCTTTGAAGCCATCAAAACAGCCATTTCTCAAGCTCCCACGCTTGTGAACCCCAGGTTTGACAAAGATTTTATCCTTTATGCTTTTGCAGGTCAAGAGAGCATTTCAGGGATCCTCACCAAAAAAAACAACAACCTGATGGAGCAACCAATCGCTTTCTTCAGTCAATCCCTCAAAGACTACGAGTTCAAATACTCATTCATTGAAAAGCAAGTCTTTGCGGTTATTCGAGCTTTGAAGAAATTCAAGCACATGTTGTCCAACAACAAGATTCATCTGATGGTGTCTCATCCAGGTGTCAAGGAGTTTTTTGCTGAACAAAGAAATGAACGAAAAGCGTGCTGGATGGATCACGAAGGTAATGGAGTATGACGTGCACATCAAAGTCACTAAACTTGTCAGAGGTAAGGGTTTATGTCAGCAACTTGCTGCAGACATGGAATCAAAAGGTAATGAGGACGTGACACTCCTAAATACTGATGAGGATGTTGATCAAGCTGACTGGTTATCCAAAATGAAGAATTTCATCTTCTCAGGAGCATACCCAACAAACATGGATAAAAACCAAAGACGAACTTTTCGTCTTCAATCTATCCCATATGTTTTGGTAGATAGCGTTCTCTTTCGAAAAGATTTGAACGGTGTTCTCCTTCGGTGCATAGGACCAGAACAGGTAAGTAAGATACTAGAAGAATTTCATAATGGCCTATCTGGAGGACATTATTTCTGCACGAACAACAACTACCAAGATCATGCGAGCTGGCTACTATTGGCCGGATTTATTCAAGGATGCCCATCTCTGGGTAAGAAATGTAAGGAATGTGCCTTTTTCACAGGTAAGCAGAAGCTGGCAGCTCTTCCCTGCATCCAATTCAAGTGGATCAACCCTTTGTTCAATGGGGGTTGGACTTCATCGGAATGATTAATCCTCCATCCAGTGACGGACATAAGTGGGTCCTTACCGCAACAGACTATTTTACTCGATGGACAGAGGCGGTAGCATTAAAAGAGAGCAATGAAAAGGCAGTTCTAGATTTTTTGGAGGGTATAATGACGAGGTTGGTGTTCCGTTTACAGTCATTTCAGACAATGCGCTGGCTTTTCTTGGTATGAAATTGAGTGAATGGGCTGTTAAAAATGGGGTATACCTCAAAACTTCATCCAATTACTATCCTCAAGGAAAAACGGATTGGCATGGTAGTGCTAAAGTGTCAAGCTAAAATTCTAAAGGCCTAATCGCTGCACCATCCATGCAACCTTCACAAAACATGTTAGCCCTGAGTGCATCCAAAACCAACAAGGTATAACCCTTCTACCTATCTCTCTTAGTCAAAGGCTACCAACTCAATAATTGTATCATAGATTTTGGAGCCTCTGAAAATGTGATGCCCATGAAATTTGTGAATTCCTTAGGACTTACATTGATCCATGTGAATGGCTCTTGTTATTCCATTAAATCTAAATAATTTCCATTGGTAGGAAGGATAAAGGATGTTCAAGTTGCTTTGGTCGACTTCCCAGAAAAGAAAGTGTTGCTCACTATTTTGCTAGCTGAAATTCCACCCTCATTCAACATGCTCCTAAGCAGAAGTGTTTATAGGGATTTAGGTAGTGAAATAAGAATGGACTGGTCCTCTGCAACCATACATGTGTAAGGGGAGATGGAGAAGTTGTTGCCAGTGTGTAAGATGAAATACACAGTAAAAAAATTAGATGATCCAAGGGTGAACATTTTGTTTCAAGGTAGCGGGATAGGAAATTATTTCCTTACATAAGAGAGAGATAAAAATTTTCCCTTCCTTACTGAGAAAGACATGAATACTCTCTCATCATTCATCAATTCATTCTGGCACGAAATATCACTCATCGGAGGAGTAACATATTCCATAGAGTAAAATCCTAGTTACATAATGGATGATTTGATGCTTTCTAAAGACTCCACTGATGATGAAGAAATACAAAATGAGATGAATGAAGAATCAAATTCTCTTCCTGATTCAATCATGGATGAACATATGGAAGAGGCCAATTTCATTCTTGAAACCAAGGATCAGGATGATTATCATGAGGATGGTATGGATTTTAAGCTCAAAGGTGTGCCATTTCCAAAATGTATGGGCCTCTCCTCCTTGTTGGAAGGGTTCATAAGTCAAAATTGTTTGTACCTACATGAAAGAGAGCCTTGGGAAACACAAAACAAAAAAGAAGGAAACAAAATTTCTTAGAATGAATCATGGAAAGGTTGTTATCCAATTTTACGCACATGGAAAAATTGGAAAATAGGGCCTTATTACTATCAAATCGCGACATTAGTCCCACGGACCCACTTCTGGTCAACAGTGTCAAATCAGGAATAAAGAGATGACTCCTCGGAGGAGCTTGTGCCTTGTCCTAACTCAGTCATAACTCAGATCACAAGCCTTAGATGAGTTCATGAGTAGGAAATGTAAGCTCAGTAACTGAGTTTGGCTTGTAGTAAAGGAATCTCGATAGGAGCGGAGGATGTTTCGATGGTTGGCTCATTCAGGCAGAGAAATCACAAGCTCGACTTGGTTTAATGCAAAATATAGCTAGTTGAAATTTAACAAATGAAAGGAACTCTATAAGGATCTTGGTAGAGATCGATGCAAAGAATATCCAAAATGAAAAGGCCGAGTCAACTCAAAGCTAAGTTAACATTTAGGCTCAGGTCTAATACTACATTAGACAAGATACTACGACCAACTGATCACGACTGTGGTCGAATGCATCTTGAACATCAGGACCAAGATGATATGAGATCCTATGCAGATCGCCCTGTGGTAGGTGTCAACATCATTGAACTCTCTCTGGAGGTGATTGTAATTACTGTAGATGGAAGTTTACTTCTATCGACCCAGGAAAATAGTATGCTGCACCATAGCCAATTACCATAGTGTAAAATTGCAAGTCAGAACCGACATCTTAAAAAGAGCTATGGGAATTATAATGGTGTTCACTTGACCTTCCTCCAAGCTGGAGTATTCGGTGTACATGGTAGGCCAAGCATGAAAATCCCGTGCGTATGGTAAGAGTTCTTTTGAGCACTTCCAAGGAACGCAGGTTTTCCAACTATGCGTGGCAAAGCTGAGTTCAGGGCCCGTGGATTAATGCATCCTCAAGCCGTTACGCAGGGATTTGGAGCTTCAAGATATTTTTAGCGTGAAAATATATTAAGATGATAGTCCAGAGCTATTAATCCAGCGCTGAGGCATGAACGTGGAAATTTATTAGGCAAAGACCACTCTATCGAGGACCTTACTTGTTTTACGATGAAAACTCATGATCAGTGGATCTCATAGAGGTGAGAACTGTTTCGGATCAGAATATGCCATGAAGCATAAATATTGCTTTGGCTATCCATCATGAGACATATTCGCACGAGCCATGTAAATGGTCATTCCGCGCAGCTTGGAGTGGTTCGAGTCTTTGTGCGAGTCACTCGGAAGGTAAGTCGTGGACACCTTACAATGCTACAATTGAAATGTTTACACTGAGATTAGACGTGATGGTCTATCCTGGCCAAAATTGAGTATGAAAATTGGAAATCGGTGAAGCCAGGCTATCCAAACATTCTGAAATATGGCGCATAATGATCCCTGTAAACCTGTCTACATATCTTCAACTCTTACGGACCTGCATTTCCAGGAATATGCTTTCACATGAAAGTGACGCATTGCTCAAGGGAAATGACCATGATTGTCAAGCCATTGAAAGAAGACATCTGGGTGTCCTCACGAAGCGTTGATACTGTCTCACCGAATGCCACAAACAGATGTCTGGAGCTGATCAGTCATGGCAATGCCAGCAGGTAATTCTCACAGCATGGAAAACATTCTCACTCGTCCTCTGTCCAAGTGGGTTTTTGATGAATGGTCATGACCGAGCAGGTAAGCTCCCGTGCATGGGAAACATGCATGTTGCAGTACAGTATAAGCCTTTCCAAGGCTTCCAGCAAGCAGGTTGTCCAACTGATGGCTTAGTCCTTAGCTGTCTCAACTCGGATCGTAGGGCAGATTCAGGCAACAAATATTCACTGCCGTGAACGATTGGGTTGGAGTAACGCCATTCGAGGCTTCAGAAAATTCCCTTGAATCAGGAGAAATCGGATCATTATGGTGCAGAAGTGGAACGATTCATATTGCTCAGCAATTCTTCATCATGAAACAAATTCCACGTGAAGGTCAACTCTGGAGTACCTGGTTTGAGTCTTTTTGAGATGCTACATCCAGGTCACTTGTAAATGGTCTCTTTGATGAAACTCTGAGGGCAGTAGGCGAGTGATTTATACACTTCCATTATAAACCGGTCCAATAAGACAATAAAAGTATTCCTTTACCAGGTTCAGAGGAACTTGAGTTTAACAAATGGACGAGTGGAGCGGTGAGTTTTAAGCTAATTTTATCTAGCTTTATTTCTATTAGCTTTGATCCACGAGGAAGGAAAGGCTAATTCATATCATTTCATTCCTATACCTTCATCTCCAAAGACACAAGGATTCTTTGATGCATCCAGTTGGTGAATGTATTTTTTGAAGAAGACAAATTTCACATCCACTCTTGCAGATGGTAACATAAAGGATTGGGTTCCATAGATCATACGAAGAAATGTGTCTCTGGTGTAGCATCACAGATCTGCCCTATGCCATACTAGGATTCCAATTAGAATGGCATGAACTGTTCAGACTTTGAGTCGATACTTTCCGAATGCACTGCCACAATACCGAAGGGTTCTTTGACCTCAAATCAGTCTGTACAGGGTGTCTATCGACTTGATGTACGGGTATGAGCCTGGGTCATCAGCATCCCACGCGTTAGGTCTTTATTGGTAATGGCATGTTCTCATCATATGGAGGGTACAAATTGTGCTTATTATGGCAAAGCTTCCAGCAAGCATTCTTGACCAACTATGTTGTTATTTGTTAAGTATCGAACCATGCAGCATTGTAGGAAATAAATAATCACTATCGTGTACGATGGATTGGAGTCACGCTATTCAAGGTATTCAAGTAAAATTTGAGCCCAGGAATCAGGTAGATGAAGGTTTATTACGGTACAGAATGAAACGATTCGGTGACTTGCACAATGATTTCGTGGTGTTGTTTCATGAAGTTTAAACATGGAATGCATAAATGGCCTTGAGTTGACCAGAGGAAAACAATAAGAATCGAGTTTGATAGCTCGCCATTCAAAGGACTCAATGCAAAAGAGCCTTGATTTCCAAGGCAAGGAAAGAGTTAGTGTGGGGTTCAAAAATTGAGTGCAACACTGAGTTAGAGGATTCGAAGCTCATCGAGTTTGGCTATATGCAAATTTTATCCACATGGACCCCCCTCCTCTTCAAGTCAAATGGGTCAACAGGGGGGTTCCTGACATTATGTTAATTAAATTAATATTTTTATTTAAATATTTTAATAATAATATTTATTATTATTATTTAAATATTTTATTTAAATATTCTTTTAATTAATTGAGAAGACTAGGTCATCAAGCAATTAATGACCCATGATGGAACCTTCTCAGGTGGTTTAACTAACTGTAATAAATACATCATGGGCCTTCAATTTAGGAATGTAATTATGACAATTTCCTCTTCTTTCTCACATATTCTTCTATAAATGTAAGTTGGAAGCTCATTTCAAAAGGGTTCCAACAATTCAGACAAGTTGGATAGTTAGATATCTCAGGCAAGTGTATACTTTTCAAGAGTCCTCTCTCTTCTGCAAGTTGTTCTTGTGTGTTGAGAGAACTTTCAAGCCTCCTCTTCAAGACTGTAATGGAAACTATCGCCTCTTCTGAATGTATGATGCATTGTGCATGTTATTGAAGCAATAAAAGTGTGTGTTTTGTGACTAATCTCAGTCCTTTCATCCTTCTGTGCTTCTTTGTGCCTTTCTCATACTTGCAGGTACATTGTGCAAGTTTAAGTTTCTATTATAGGTCCTTGGAGTTCTGTGTTTATCAAGTGGTGAAGTATTACATGCAATTGAGTTGTGGTGTCTGTTCACCCTTCTTGAGTTCATCCTTCTTCACTAGGAAACTGGTATATTTCTCGGTCTGATAAATTTTAACAAAGGGAACGCGTGTCTCTTAGTTTGTGGTATCTTGTACCCTCTCTAAGTTGCAGTAGGTGAAGTTGACCTGTGGTGCACACACCCTCTTAATATTAACCCTTCATGAGTCTGGAAGACACCCTTTATTTGGTGCATCACCATCCCTAGTATAGTTTCATTTATGTAAATATCTTTCCCTAAAACCCCATGAACATGTTAGCGTAGGACTAGATAATCATTTTTGTTACACTAGGAGTAGTACAACACTTAGTTTAGGAAGAGGAATCCGGCCTTCTCAGGAGATTCACCTCGAGCCCAAGTCCCACAGCTTGAGAGGTGATCCCATGTGTCCCAATAACACCGAACATCCTATTCACATCCTGGCCATTTGGAGGGTGCAGTGATTTGGTGACAATAGTTTTTGGCACGCCCAGTGGGACAGAGTTGGTAATTCTCTTCTCACTTACACAAGTCAAAGTACCTAGCGACTCTATATCTTTGGATTCCAAATCTCAGTGCGGTAACTTATGCAAAGAATTCAGACAAGAGCTTCTTCGAAGAAAGGAAATTATCAGCATACCAAACTTTCCTTGTCTCCTCCAAAGAGAAGAATAAGAGGCATTTCCACATCCCCAGTTGCAGATTTACCTTGTAGGGATCATTCTACTCCTACTTACGGAAGGTTTCCTCCACCCAAGAACAATCAAATTTTTGTTGCTATGGCGAGGAACCAAGTTTTTCCCCCTTTCAATGCAAGCAGTCCTCTTATGTTGGCTCAACGTGACCCGATACCTGTTGCGGCACTCAAAAGTTTACCCTTCTACACGGGGGAAACTCACGTTACTCCAATGGAGCATATCTTTGATGTAGCCAGCATTTGTGCAGTACATAATATCACTGAAGACAACGTTGCAGTTAGACTTCTTGCTACCTCTTTCAAGGGAAAAGCACTTCAATGGTTTCGCGGGTTAGGTGTTGGCACTATAACCACTTGGGACGAGTTGGGAGAAAATCTATGTAAACAATTTGAAGACAAAATTTATCACCTATCACTTTTGGAACAACTTACTACCATAAAAAGAGCTTCCCAAGAATACATGAGTGATTTCAACTTCTGATTCCACAAAACTTGGAATAGGATTCCGGCACTCGTAAAGCCTTCTGCGCATAATGCATTCTTGTACTATTTGCGAGCCTTGAATAGTGATGTAGCAGTTATGATCTAGTCCATGGGAGGGACTACACTTCTTGATGCTTACGAAGTTGCCATAAGTGTAGAGAATTATTTGATTCAGGCTGGAAAGATAGCTACACAACCACCAATGCCCTTTTCTCCAGATTTCACGAATCATCAGCTTACCATTGCTCCTATTCCAGTAGACTCCAAGCAACCATCTCAATCTCCCTCTGCCTCTTCAAATGACCTATTTGAAGTCAAGTCACTACTGCAAAATTTTGGAAATGAGCTCGTTGCACTCAAAAGGAAACAGTTTCAATACAATCGTCCGTATCAGCCACAAAATTAGTAGTATCAAGCTAACCGTTCTCCTTTTCAAGGGAACAATCAGCCTTGAAATCAAACTACAAGTCAAGTTGCAAATTTCAGGCCCTTGAAATTTCAAAACCCTGTTGTAACTAGCTCATCTAGAGCTATAGTACCTGTTCAAAATAATCTAGTTCAAGACTATGAATGGTGTTATCCTTGCTCTCAACCTCACAATCAAAATATTTCTCCCAATAGGGTTCTTAGCTAGGCCCTTATGGTTCAAAGTGTATCTGCCCCTTCAAAGTTAACAAACAATTCATCTACGCAAGAAGCAGCAGATCAACCGCAGGTACCTGAAGAATCCACTTTGCTAAACTGGCAAACAAAAGATTTTTTTGGATTGAATACATATTCTTCATCAGTGGCAGCAAACACTCGTTCCAAAAAGAGAGCAATGGAGCCTCAACCTCTCAAAGCTGATCTAGCGTCCACTTCTCAACATGGGTTACAAATGGAAGTTGATAAAAATGCGGGAAAGAAATCACCAGAAACACTGGCTAGCCATGCCACAGGGAAAGATGGTTCTCCAGGCATCACTGTACCCAACAAACATTTTCCAAAGGAGGACCCCAATGCCCAAAAAAGTGTCATCAAAGTTGGAACGATTCCCTTCAGCATAGTAGAACAAATGAAAAAAACCAATTCTGAGCGTTACCATGTGGGACGTGCTCTCGATCCCTTCTCAAAGAAACCTATTGCAAGAAGCTCTAAACAATTTTAGCTACGACCAGCGGATCACCAAGCCATGGAGTGACAAACTACTACAAGTTTGTGTCAACTGGAAAGGAAAATCATTCCTACGGCAAACAAACCACTGCCATTCTACATTTCCCTGATCATTGGCGACCATCTGGTACATAATTGCATGATCAATTCTCGTGCCAGTAGCTCTGTCATGCCTAAGCAAATCACAGATGTACTAGGCATACAATATGTGCCAGTTGCAAAAGGGGTTGTTCAGCTAGATGGCACAATTGTTAAGACTGTTGGGGTTATCAAAGGACTTCAACTTACCATCCACGCATGCCCAAGCCTGTCATTCACCCAAGATATATCAGTTATTGATCTCCCTCCCCTCTTTGCCATTTGCCTATCACAGGAATTTCACTGCCCAGATGGGCAGTTACCTATCAGCAGATTGGTCGCATATGATTCTCAAGACTCAATACGGAACCAAAGTAGTTATAAGGGCAGAACCAATCTGCCATAATCATGTAGAACCCTACACTGCTAGTCCCATAAATGGAAATTACACCATCGGTGATCCCGAAGAGGAAGATGCCAATCATGAACCAACCACCCTTGTTGAAGAAGCCCCTGATACTTTGCCGGATGAAGTAAGTAGAGATCATCAGTACGATCCCTACGCTGATGTATTGGCAGAAGAAGAAGCTGGTTTGTTGGTCTTGAAAGAAACAATATTAGGTATTTAATGTATCCATGAAGAAGATACGATCATACCACAACTTGTCAAAACACCAAGTGATTCTAAAGGACTGTGGCAATTGTTCTTCGATGGCTCAAGAAGTAAGAATGGATCCAGTGCTGGTGTTATGTTAATTTCTCCAAAGGGAGATAAGTACTTCTCATCTTTCCTGATTGCAGTTCAGTTGCACTAACAATGTTGCTGAATACGAGGCTCTTGTGCAAGGAATTCAGCTAGCCCAAAGGAAGGGAATCAAGGCCCTGACTATTTTTGGAGATAGTGAGTTAGTTGTTCATCAAGTTTTAGCACGTAGTGCATTCAAAAATGATCTTTTAAGATCATACAAGAACTGATTCTGGGACCTGATTGAAGATTTCGAAGCTTTTGGAATCCATGCAATCCCTAGATATCAAAATCAAGATGCAGATAGGCTTGCTACAATTGGTTCACAATACAACATACCAGTTGATATCAATGAAATAAGGGCAGAAATTTGTTAAAATGGTGGTTTGACCAGCAGTCCCTGATAATGTGAGTAGTTGGCAAGTGTTTGATAGTGACAAACAAATTGTCCTCTTCCTACAAGAAGAGGCGGAGTTTGCTACAAATAATCAAGATAAGTTGCAGGAGTAATATGGTGAGAAAATTATCCAATTGAAAAGTAACAAGTTACCAAAAGGTTTATTCACTTTGGAATCCATTTTCAATTCAGATGACCAAGCCACAAGACAAAGCCCTAACATGGTGGTCAGAGAAGAATATTTTGAGGAAGTTGAAGTATCAAATGAAAATTTTCTTAAGATCAAAAAAGTGTGTACTTCTGAAGAGAAAGAAGCTTTCATCAAACTTTTTCAAGAGTATCATGACATATTTTCATGGAGCTATAAATATCTACATGGTTTTGATCCAGGTCTAGCACAACATACCATCGAATTGGATCCTAATGCTAAGCCAGTTCGTCAAAAATAGAGACCAATTAATCCCAAAATTGAGCCACTAATGAGAAAGGAGCTAACCAAGCTCATCGAAGCCTATATAATTTTTCCCATCAAGCATTCCTCATGGGTAGCCAATTTGGTGCCGGTGAGGAAGAAGAACAGAGAGACCCAGTTATGTGTAGATTTCAGGGATTTGAATCGTGCGTCATTAAAAGACCATTATCCTCTTCCATCGATAGAGAAGATCCTTCAAACAGTGGCAGGATCCCAAATATTTTCTTTGCTCGATGGATATTTGGGTTATAATCAAATCCTAGTCCAATAATTTGACCAATTCAAAACGACTTTCACTACCAAGTGGGGCACGTATGCCTACAATAAAATGCCATTCGGATTGTCCAATGCCGGGGCTACTTTCCAAAGAGCCATGGACATGGCATTTAAGGGACTAATCAATGATATTATTTTGGTTTACCTTGATGATATAATTGTATACTCTAAACATGTAGAAGATCACATCACGCATCTAAGGAAAATTTTCCAAAGGTGTAGGGAATTTGGGGTTTCACTTAACCCTAAGAAATGTATTTTTGCATAGTACACGAGGGAAAATTGTTGGGGCATGTTGTTTCAAACAGAAGGATTATCAATGGATCTAGCTAGGATTCATTCAATTATGTCCTTATCTCTCCCAAGTCATAAGAAGGGCCTCCAGAGTTTTCTGGGAACCATAAATTTCGTGCGGAGATTCATCCCTCAATTCACGACATTGGCTAAACCACTGACAGCCATGCTAAAGAAAAACATGCCATTCTCATGGACAAAGGAAGGATGAGAAAGCTTCAAAGCCATCAAAATAGCCATTTCCCAAGCTCCCACACTTGTGAACCCCAGGTTTGACAAAGATTTTATCCTTTATGCTTTTGCAGTCAAGAGAGCATTTCAGGGATCCTCACCCAACAAAAAAATAACCTGATGGAGCAACCAATTACTTTCTTTAGTCAATCCCTCAAAGACTACAAGTTCAAATACTCATTCATTGAAAAGAAAGTCTTTTTGGTTATTCGAGCTTTGAAGAAATTCAAGCACATGTTGTCCAACAACAAGATTCATCTGATGGTGTCTCATCCAGGTGTCAAGGAGTTTTTGCTGAACAAAGAAATGTACGAAAAGCGTGCTAGATGGATCATGAAGGTAATGGAGTATGACGTGCACATAAAAGTCACTAAAATTTTCAGAGGTAAGGGTTTATGTCAGTAACTTGCAACAGACATGGAATCAAAAAGTAATGAGGACGTGACACTCCTAAATACTGATGAGAATGTTGATCAAGCTGGCTGGTTATCCAAAATGAAGAGTTTCCTCTTCTCAGGAGCATATCTGGTAGACATGGATAAAAACCAAAGGTGAAATTTCCATCTTCAATCTATCCCATATGTTTTGGTAGATAGTGTTCTCTTTTGAAAATATTTGAACGGCGTCCTCCTTCGGTGCATAGGACCAGAACAGGTTAGTAAGATACTAGAATAATTTCATAATGGCCTATCTGGAGGACATTATTCCACACAAATAAAAGCTACCAAGATCATTGGAGTTGGATACTATTGGCCAGATTTATTTAAGGATGCCCATCTTTGGGTAAGGAAATGTAAGGAATGAGCCTTTTTCACAAGTAAGTAGAAGCTGGCAGCTCTTCCGCTGCATCCAATTCAAGTGGATCAACCCTTTGTTCAATGGGGTTGGACTTCATCAGAATGATTAATCCTCCATCCAATGACGGACATAAGTGGGTCCTTACCACAACAGACTATTTTACTCGATGGACAGAGGCAGTAGCATTAAAAGAGAGCAATGAAAAGGCAGTTCTAGATTTTTTGGAGGGTATAATGACGAGGTTCGGTGTTCCATTTACAATCATTTCAGACAATGCGTTGGCTTTTCTTGGTATGAAGTTGAGTGAATGGGCTGTTAAAAATGGGGTATACCTCAAAACTTTGTCCAATTACTATCCTCAAGGAAACGGATTGGCTGAGTCTAGCAACAAAAACCTCATAAGGATTATTAAGCGTACAATGGAGACTAACAAGAGGACTTGGCATACACAGCTTAAGAATGCCTTATGGGCAGATCAGATCACACCTAAAAGGGGCATCGGAAATTCTCCTTTCGTTCTTGTATATGGAAGAGAGGCAAAACTCCCACTCTCATTGGAGTTACCTTATTTGGAGTTAGCTCATCAACTTGAAGTTATAGAGAGTGATCCTCTGATAGTAAGGTTTGCTGAACTCGTGGAGTTAGAGGAAGTACGAGACAAGGCTATGAAAACTTTGGAGCAGCATCAGGCTCAAGTGAAGAAATCTTTTGACAAGAAGGCGTACGACAGGCATTTTCAAGATGGAGATTTAGTTCTCAAATGGGATGAAGACAGGGCCAAACCAGGCAGGCATGCCAAGTTTGACGCTCTCTGGAGTGGGCCATACATCATCACAAGTTGCAAAGAGGTAAATTCATTTCGTCTATCTAGGATCAATGGAGAAGAACTACCCATTCATGTGAATGGGATACATCTCAAAGCTTGTTTTTGAGAAGCGTTCCACCCCCTGTACAGTTAAATTAGGTGTTTTCCTCCAAGTTCTTATGCACATTGTTGTGTGTTGTTGTTTTGCTTTCCTTATTGTCGTGTTTTGTGTTGTTCTGCACATTGTTTCATCATTGGAAGGTGTCAAGGAGAGGAAGGTTCAAGGTTTCCATAAGAGTTTCGAAATTCACTTTATTCAAACTTTTGCAGTGTTCCATAGATGTCAAGCATTCAACAGATTCAGTATACTTAATGCTTAGCATTCCAGGGAGGTCCAGGATATCGGCAATGCTCAAGGAGATTCTGTGATGTGTCAAAGAAAATCATACTACTTTCAGGATTCCAACATAGACTCCATGCCTAATGGATGACTTAAGGCTACTGGAATCATGCTTAGTAGGAAATCATCCCCGAGAGGTCACCAAAAATGTTATCTAATTTTACGCACATGGAAAATTAGAAAACAGGGCCTTATTACTATCAAATCACGACATTAGTCCCAGGGACCCACTTCTGGTCAATAGTGTCAAATCAGGAATAAAGAGATGACTCCTCGGAGGAGCTTGTGCCTTGTCCTAACTTGGTCATAACTCAGATCACAAGCCTTAGATGAGTTCACGAGTAGGAAATGTAAGCTCAGTAACTGAGTTTGGCTTGTCGTAAAGGAATCTCGATAGGAGCGGAGGATGTTTCGATGGTTGGCTCATTGAGGTAGAGAAATGACGAGCTCAACTCGGTTTAATTCAACATGGAGAGATTGATGCTTCCTTATTGGAATATGAATTCAGTTTTAATGACTCGACGGAGACAATAGCTGCCTCAAGATTTGGTCAAGCTTCTTCCATGGAAGAGAATTTCCAAAATGAAAAGGCGAGACAACTCAACTAAAACTTTATCTCATTATTCTACTACAGTGGCAAGATTTTACAACAACTGATCATGATTTTGGTCGCATGCAACTAGAAAATCAGGAACAACACCAACGGTTCCTTGGGATCACCCTGTGGCAGCTGTCACAATTAACTCTCTCTGGAGGCGATTGATTTTCTGAGATAAAGTTTACTTCTCTACCATGTAGCTGCTGTGTATAACCAATTATTATAGTGTCATAGCAAGAGAACAATATTTTTGCGCATGGGAAATATTTCACTTGATTTCCAAGTGGATTTTTATGAATGGCAGGCCAAGCTGAAAATCCTGCGCGCTGGTGGGAATTGTGGAGATAAGGAACGAACTTGCCAAGTTTGCACGGTGAAGCTGAGGCTGGGGCCCATGGATTAATGTGTCCAAGCCGTTACATGGGGATTTGGAGCTAGTATGCCGAGCATGGAAATATTACAATCGTAGTCCAAGCTGTTAATCCTGTACTGAGGTATGAATGTGGGAAATAAGGCAAAAACCGCCAAGCATGGAAATATTGGTTTGGCAAACCATGATCAAACCTCCGCGTAGGGGAGAAATCAGATCAAACTGCCAAGTGCAGAAATATTACGATGGCTATCCAACATGATACTTCCGCTCGGGCCATGTAAATAGAATTCCGCGTAGCTTGGAGTGGTCTGAGTCTTTGTGCAAGTCACTCGGGAGGTAAGTCGGGGAACGTAGGAATGAGATAGTTGAAGTGTTTAAAAGGATTGGACGTGGTGGTCTAGCCTGGGGTTAAATCAAGTACGACGACGGAGATACATTAATGAGGCTCCACACATTGTGGCTCACCATGCATAAACAGTTTGACAGGAAACCCGTCTACATATGCTGAAACTACTTGTAGACCTAGATTTCCAGGAAAGGATGCGTGTTCACATGAAAGAGATGCCTTCTCATTGGGTTACCATAATTGTATCATACAGAAGACAACGTGTCTCCTTTCATACAGATCCGCCCTTGTTACTGATTCACCGACTGCAACAAACAGATGTCTGACCTGATCAGTTTGAATATGCCAGCATACTTAATCCCAGCTGCCACGACCTTCTCCTCATCCTCTGTACAATTCTGAACTTGATGTGATCGCGAGACAAGCTCCCACGACACAGGCAGCAGGCATGTTGTAGTACAGTAGAGGCCTTTCTTTTGAGCATGTTACAGTAAGCAGTTTGTCTAACTGTGTTGTTATCTGTTCAGTATCGAATGCGTGCTTATCCTTATTTTGAAATCAGATCAAATGACAGCTGCAGGAAATAAATATTCACTGCCGTTGTACAATGGATTAGAGTCACGCCATTCAAGGCTTCATAAAATTTCTCCTGAATTAGGAGATGAAGGTTTATTACGGTTGCAGAATGAAACGATTCATATTACTCAACATTTCTTCTCCTAGAAATGAATTGAATGTGAAGGTCAACTCAGAAATTACCTGGTCAGCCGTTTTGTATGCCACATCCTTGTCACTTGTAAATGGTCTCTTTGAGAAACTCTGTGGGCAGTAGGCAATATTTATACCCTTCCATTATGTACGTCCAATCAGACAATAAAAAGTATTCTTTTACCCATGGTTCAGAGAAACTGTGTTTTTTTTACAATGGACGATTATACTGCAGTTTCAAGCTAATTTTATCTAGCTTTATTTCTATTAGCTTTGATCCATGACTAAGGAAGAATTCATATGGTTGTTACCTATACATTTTTCCAAGGTCCTCTTGGTTGCCCCAGTGGTTCAATGTATTTTTTGAAGGGCTTCTTTTATGTGTTACAGATTGTAACATAAAGGATCTTTTTAGTCTCTTGAAAAATGAGTATATGGTGTAGCTCACAGCTACCTATGCCATACTAAGATCCCAATAGTGGCATAATTGTTGATTGGAGCCGATATTTCCGAGTGCACTGCCAAAATACCGAAGGGTTCTTTTGCCAAAAATCAGTCTTAAGGGTGTCTATCGACATGTTACAGGCATGAGCCTGGGTCATCATCATGGTAGTATTAGGTCTTTATTGATAATGGCATTTTCTCATCATTTGGAAGGTACAAATTGTGCTTATTATGGAAAAGCCAAAACATTCTTACTACAAGTGTTATATGATGAGGAAGAATCCTGAGCATTGTGGTAAAACCATTCTTTTTAGAAATATTGGGTTAAGCTCGATATTCAAGTGAGTTTGAGCCCAAAAAAGGTAAGATCGTTTGCTGGATGAAGAGCTCAGTGACTTCACAGTGAGGTCGTGGTGATGTTTCATGAAGTTTGAATGATGGAATGCATAAATGGCCTCGAGTTAACAGAGTAAAATGATAAGAATCAAGTTTGATAGCTCACTATTTGAAGGACTCAATGCAAAAGAGTGCGATTACCAAAGCAAGGAAAGAGATAGTGTGGGGTTCAAAATCGATTGCAACACCGAGTTAGAGGATTCAAAACTCACTGAGTTAGAGATTTGTGCAGACTCTATCCACATGGACCCCCCCTCCTCTTCAAGTCAAATGGGTCAACGTGGGGGTCTCAACATTCTGTTAATTAAATTAATATTTTTATTTAAATATTTTAATAATAATATTTATTATTATTATTTAAATATTTTATTTAAATATTTTATTTAAATATTCTTTTAATTAATTAAGAAGACTAGGTCATCAGGCAATTAATGACCCATGATGGAACCTTCTCAAGTGGTTCAACTAACTGTAATAAATACATCATGGGCCTTCATTTTAGGAATGTAATTATGACCATTTCCTCTTCTTTCTCACATATTCTTCTATAAATGTAAGTTGGAAGCTCATTTCAAAGGGTTCCAACAATTCAGACAAGTTGGACAGTTAGATATCTCAGGTGAGTGTATACTTTTCAAGAATCCTCTCTCTTCTGTAAGTTCTTCTTGTGTGTTGAGAGAACTTTCAAGCCTCCTCTTCAAGACTGTAATGGCAACTATTGCCTCTTCTGAATGTATGATGCATTGTGCATGTTATTGAAGCAATAAAAGTGTGTGTTTTGTGACTAATCTCGGTCCTTTCATCCTTTGATGCTTCTTTGTGCCTTTCTCGTACTTGCAGGTACACTGTGTAAGTTTAAGTTTCTATTGCAGGTTCTTGGAGTTTTGTGCTTATCGAGTGGTGGAGTATTGCATGCAGTTGAGTTGTGGTGTCCATTCACCCTTCTTGAGTTCAGCCTTCTTCATTGGGAAACTGGTATATTTCTCGGTCTGATAAAGTTTAACAAAGGGAACGCGTGTCTCTTAGTTTGTGGTATCCTGTACCCTCTCTAAGTTGCAGTAGGTGAAGTTGACCCTATGGTGCACACACCCTCTTCAAATTAACCCTTCCTGAGTCTGAAGACACCCTTTATTTGGTGCATCACCATCCCTAGTATAGTTTCATTTCTGTAAATCTCTTTCCCTAAAACCCCATGAAAATGTTAGCATAGGACTAGATAATCATTTTTGTTACACTAGGAGTAATACAACACTTAGTTTAGGAAGAGGAAGCCGGCCTTCTACGGAGGTTCACCTCGAGCCCAAGTCCCACAGCTTGAGAGGTGATCCCATGTGTCCTCAATCACACCGAACGTCCTATTCACATCCTGGCCATTCGGGAGGGTGCAGTGATTTGGTGACAACAGAAACACCATGGATCATATTTTCAACCACTCCTTTGAGTCGCAATATTGAAAATATTTTGAAAACAAATATGAATCTATGATGAATTTTTAAGATCCATCCATGTAAGATATTTTGAAAGTTGCTAGAAGAAATTGAAAATGTCTAAGCTTATCATAAAACTATTGACTTGATCCATGGAGATACACGACATGCGTGAATCAATGAGGGCTCCTTGTTTTTTGATTTGCACCAATGTTTGAGGTGGAGATGGAATAGTTAGATAGGCTAGATGACTTCCGGCAATGGCGAGCATGAAAGCAAAAACATGTCTATTTCTCCCACATTGCACAAGGAAGTTCATGAATGTAAAAGAATAAAATTCCTTGGAGCCTCTTTAGACATTTCTAATTTTAAAGGAAACACTTTCATCATGGTGGGAGATGATAGGGAAAATATTAACCCGACTCATGTGGAAGAAAGTTGTCTAAGGATAGAGCATTAGGAATATGTTCAAAATCAACTTGATCACATCACTTTGGAACATTTTACAAATACAATAGAATGAATATGCAGTAATGAGAAGAGATCAGAAGATTTTTAAAAATAGATCAAAGATCAACCCTAGAATGATGATGAAATTTTCAAAGAAATATCAGTGTTATGGATAAACATAAAAGGTGGTCAACACTTTGGAAATGATATCAAATCAACGTAAAGTCAAGGGAATTTTTGGGAAAAGACTTGAGAACCTAAAATCCCATGTAGGCTAACTCCTAAAAAGTACACAAAAAATCATGAAAGTACATGGCTTTCATAGGCATTTGAGGAAAGGAGGATACTTCCTTGAACTAGGCAACAACTTCACAAGACATTGACATCTGGTGTTACCTCTTCTCGGGTAACTCCTGAAAAGGAAAGTTCTTCAGTAAAAGTGGGTTTTCCCCCACCTTATATCATAGGTGAATTTTAGTGTGTTTCCATTTTTTTTGTGTGTATCTTTCCCTTTCCTTGTGTGTTTCCTTTCTTTTTATTTGTGTGTGTATTCTTCCTTAATATCTCTCTCTTGCAAGTTGTAAACGACTCTACAGGGCCCAATGGATAAGGCATTGGTCAATGTATTATGTGTTTAGTTTCTATGATTCCTCATGTCATGTCTTCGTATTTATTATTCCATACCCTACCCCCAAGCTAGATCCACCTGTTGTCCTACGTTTTTGTAGGGGAAAAAATTTAATATAAAGTAGGGTAATGATACTCATGTGTCAAAACTTTCAAGTTTTTCCTTTCCAAGACACCCCAGACCTACCCATTCAAAACACCAAGCCTTACGCATTCCATGTAATTAACCGTAATTATATTTCCATCCAGTCCCCCTAGGTTATTTAAGAAATCAAATTCAGTCCCCTAAGGTAATTTTAGGAGATTTTGGAGAATGCAATTTTTTGAGCAGTTTCTTGAAGGGCTACCACTGGCCATGCCAAAACTAATGCACCCCTTTGGAGTGAAAAAAAATAGAAAATTTCTACATGGAGGTGTATTCAAGTTCCAAGAACATCTTTGAAAATGTTTTGGGATATTTTTTAAAGATTCAAAGGTTTTGAAGCGGATTCATCTAAAAGTGGGTTTTCATGCCTAAAGGAGCAAACACCGCGAAGGAGTACCTGAAATTCAAGAAAATATTCTTAGAGATTAATGAAAATTAAAGAGCCCAAAAAATTACCTATGTAAATTATTTTACGTGCCCTAATTGGTGGAAAAAATTATACATCATGAAACATCATGCACTTCCTTAGGAAACTCATTCTTCTCTGGCGTAACTGGTGGTCCTGATAAATAATGGGTAATTTAGAGGTGATGCGGTCCAAATTGAAGCTTGAAAACATCACCATTCAACTCATTGGGTATTTCAAAATTTATTTCATATACAATTTAACCTCTAAACTCATTCGGGGAGGACACGTGTCAACACCAGGAGCTTGGTGGGATTTCATGTCCCTTTAATCCCTTTATAAAAGGTACATATGTGACACAAAAATGTTCCCAGCCATTTTTAGCCCCCAAAACACCAATGTGACTTCTCATTTTCTAGTTAAGCCCCTGAGAGCTAAGTTGGAGCCCAAATCTCTCTCCCTGCACGGATGATCGCCAAGTGTCACGATGAGGCACGAAGTTGAAATTGATGTCCATTTTGTCCCTTTAGAAAAGGGACACCAGGGAAAAAAATCTCCCATCCCAACTTAATCCCTTTGGTTCCTCATACTCCCAAACATCAACTCTCATGTCCTTCTCTCAAGCCCCCTCACTCAAACGCACACCCAATCAAATTTTGACAAATGTCACAACCACGGGCACGAGGGGATTTCAAGTCCCTTTAATACCTTTAACAAAGGGAAATAAGGGACAATTTTTTTTTCCCATCCCTCATTCTTGCATTTTGGGATGAATATATACTAGACTTAGCCATTTTCTTCTTCATTTCATCCCCCCACGCCTCCATACACTGTCAAAACTCTGGTGAATGTTTTCCATATCTTCCAACCTCCATTTTTGCACTCAAACATCTCCAAAATGTATTCTTACCACTTAAAGAATAGGGAACTAAGAAAAATAACAGAAAAAAATGATGAATAATGGGGAGAAAATGAAGATCTTCATCTAAAAAAACCCTCATAGCCGCTCGACGAAGAAATTTCTGTAACTCGTAAACCATGGCACGGATCAAGGTAAGGTTTTTTTCTTTCTTTATAATTTATGGAGGTCCTAAAAGTACCAAAAACATATTTCTTATATACAGCAAGGATTTTTTGTGGCAAATAAATCCTCTTTTCCTTGCAATGAAACTCAAAATTTCATTTCCTGCCACTCCAGTGATCAGTTTGCAACAAAATTTCACCTATGAAACAAGAAAATAAAACCCACATCAAAAATATATTTTTCATCAAGATTTAAGGAGAATAAGTGAATCTAAAATTTTCAAGCTCCATTAATGGTTGTCATGCCCTCAGCCACTGTCAGGCGAAAAATTTTGACCTTTAAAATTTCACAAATCAGCGATCAGGTAGGTCCAAAATTTCACAGGATCGATATTAGGAAAGACCCACATAAAAAATATTTTTCCTGTCGTGATCAGATCACCAAAAACATACTTACTAAAAATAACAAGCCTTCCTACATGAGAGACTTATGTTTCATTTAATTCATCACCTGAATAAGCTACAAAGAAGGTGATGAACATAGAGGAAGTCTCAGAGGAGAAAATCATCCAAAATATCATCTCAACTCATAATTGACACTTACTAAAAATAGTAAGTGATCCCATAAGCACCTATTATAAATAACAAGTTGGTCCAAAAGGTGAGGAGAACACAGTGTGAAGAAGGAATTCAAGATATCATAGTTGATTGAGGCTTGAAAAGCTTACTTTTACACTTACTAAAAATGGTAATTTGTATCATAAGCACTTAATAAAAATAGTAATTTGTTTCAGAGGTTGGATTTCACAAAGGGAGTGTACATTCAAGTTGGTAGCTGAAGTTGGAGCTCAGAGAGGTACATTCTGATGCTTTATAAAAATAGTAAGCCCCCATTTTGGCACTTGCTATTAGAATTAAGTCACAATCAAGAAGAAATGTTTGCCACAGAGGAAAGAGAATTCCAATTATGCAAGGGTTCAAGAAGACAAGTCCTCACACTTATTAAAAAACCCAAGTTTGTGCTCTCTAAATATAGTAAGTGTCAAGAGATGAAAAGATTCAAGTTTACGAAATGGACATTGTCATTGTCACCAAATATTGCCCTCACCATGATTCATTTCCTATCTCCTCAATATACCATCTTCGCCAGTAGATCATAACATTATCACAAGGAGCATCTTTTTCATCTCTCGTAGATCTTTCAGAGATCATCTTGGGAGAACCCAATAATTTCTTTGGACATGCACTACATGGTTCAAGTCACAATTATATCACGTTCATTCAACTTGACATGATCATTTCTGAGCTCCTATTTATGAGTTAGTCTTCATGGTCATCAGTGAATTCATTTAACAAGTGTTTTTAAACACTTAACCCAAGGTGTCCTTGAACCATTCAAAGGAGCTTCTTGGGGTGTAAATATTTCAAGGATTCAGAGATAGTCACATTGGGACATTCCATCAAGTCATATGGAAGGATTTGTGGACTTCATTAGAGGCATATATTACATTATCAACATCATTCCCCCCCTTTTGCTTCCTTATCTCTCTCATCTCTTCCTTCCCCCAAATTTATCTCTCTTCAAATGTTCTAATTCTTCGTTGGGTTTTTTAATTTTTGATATTCCTTTAAGTTATTCGAAAAAAAACTTTCGAAACATAATGTAACTTAAGTCACCTTGATTATATAAAAGGGACTTAATATTTTCTTAGGAATATCAAGAGTCTAAAGTTAGGAAAAGGCATATGAAGTGTCATTAGGAAGATGAAGAGTCGTCTCTTCTCTATAAATAGTAATGAACTCCTCATTTGAGCTTATTTGGAACTTCTTAGCTAGTTGTCAATTTGTAATCTCATGAGAGAGTGATTCTTGTGAAGGAACAAAGAGATAGTTGATTTTCTTTTGTTTTCTCCACCTCATATTTCTTCAATTCCTCACTATCTATAACTATGATTTTGCAAGTTAATAAAGGAAGAATTTTATTTTTTCCAAGGCAAACGAATGTGTACATACTTTACATATGGCTTCTTCTAGCCATTATTCCGAAATCATGTTGTTTTCTTATTTAAAAATACATGTCTAATGTTTCTAACTAGTGTGTGCAGGGCTCTGAACATCTACTTGCGACATTAGTTTCTCCCCCTAATATTCTCGCTCTCTTGAAAAAGTCCTCTCTAGAAAGAGATTTCTAGCTTTACCACAGGGTCAGTGTAGTGCCCTTGTTGGATCCCTAGCCATAAGGCCACCATAAAAAATCCACATTACTCACACATGAAAATAGGAAAGCTACACCATTTAAGTAGAGGGAATTCAACTCCCAGAGAGTTGGTAAGAAATCCATAGATTTTTCCACTCGATAAATTTTCTCACCAACACTAAGGAAACCAATGAATCATATTAATACACACACCATAAAGAAGAAAGGAAATCAAAACTATGTATACACCAATAACTAAAGTAAGAAAATTACTACTTTTTTTCCAGGATAGTTTTGGGACCTTTTACTCTATTTTTAGTAGTATATTGAGACAATGTTTTATTGTTTTGGAGTTTTATACAAAACATATTTGAATGTTTTTAGTTTTTTGACCAACATATGTGAATTTTTAGGAATTTTCAAAAAAATATATGCACCTACAAGACATCCATGCATGTTTTTTTTCTTCCATGCGTTGTCATTGTCAAGGCCACATTAGTGTTAGAAAGTGTGCACTCACTTTCTAAAGGATGCACTCACATTGTTAGGGCTACTCTCACATCTCATTGGAAATGTATGGGTTATACTTTGTTTGATCTCTCTATGTTAAGGCTGAACTAATGCTTCCATGTTTGTCTTGTTGTCTCGCTGGCTGCACTGGTGCTAAACTGTGGCCTTCCAAAATGTGTTTTCTATCATATTATTTCTCACACTACTAAGGTCACATTGGTGTGCTCAAGGATACATTACCATCATCAAAGGTGTGCTTGTTCTTAATGGAATGGCCTGTTGTGTAAAGAGGTGTGCTGGTGTGATTTTTTTAAATTTGTACTAAATTTAAAGTTTTAATTTCTAATTTTCTGTGTTTTATGTTTGATTGTAGGTTTTTCTAACTATTTTTTGCAGGTTTTCAACATTTTAAATCAGATTTCTAAAAAATTTACTTAATTTTTTGATGAATGCTTTATTTTCCATGTTTTGTGCAAGTTAGTCTAAAAGTTTGTGTATTCTCTTCTCTTGCACCTTAGGGCAATCTTGAGAATCAAAAAAAAAAAATTAGTTTGCATTTTCTAACATTTTGGTTAAATTAGAAACTAAAAATATTTCATCTTGGCTTAAGATAATGTTCGGCCCCAAAATATTGGGTAAGTACAAGAAGGTTCCTGGGCACACAGGACCTATTTGAAGAAGGGTGTGCGGGTTGAAGGTAGGTAGGGTAGGGTTCTAATAGGGTTTAGTAGAACACACGGCGAGTGCGCGTAAGATAAGAAAATTTTTTGGACTTAGCCATATTCAAATTTCTAGGTAGCACATGAGAAAAGCATGACCCATCTAGCATGCAGAGTGGATAGGATGCTAGCCTGATAGCTGTAGGATCAATAATGGAATATTCCATGCATACGATGGAAGGATCTAGAAATACATCATTGTAAATATTGGAGAGCTTAGATAAAAGGAAGCATGCTTCATTGGAGGACCACATGGAAACTTGGCAACCGATATGTTATCTCAAGAAGGCATGACAGTTGAGACTAAAGCTATATATATGGATATGCTCAGGTAGGAGGAGAGACAAAAGAGAGATAGCATTGGATAGGAAAATATTTGCAGGAATAATGAAAGATCCTTTGGGTTGGGATTAGGAAAACTACATGAGTGATGGCATATTTATAGGGGTGGGTTTATAACCATCTTTGTAATGTGGAAAGCATGGTTAAGGGTCCTGGTGCATATCTACATTGTTATATTGGTTTGTTATGGCATTAATGAATGTAATGTGGTTATTGAAATCATTAATATGAATATAAGGTTTTGTTCTAAAGAATATATGTGTTCATGAGCATAAATCCTTGTGCATTTCCTTTGTGTTATGAATCGGTTATGTATTCTGTTAGATACTTCTCTTTTATGGATGAATTGATATGCTAACTCATCCTAGACTCTTAGAATGAATGCATGGTTCTTTTATTTCTTGCATATAAATCTATAATTAAGGATGTATTCTCACAAGATTCATATAAAGGAGGGGCTCGACACCTGTGTCTACCTCAGGTGAGCATCTAGTGCATGTTGGGTGATAGGTTGGTGTGCATGGGATAAGACTCTTGTTATAAGGGTATAAAAATGCCTACATCTTGGTTCCATTGCCGAGACGTATTTTTGAATTTGTTGTGATAAATAACATGCATCTTGGTCCCTATGATGTGTGACGACTGAATGTTTAAACTAGAAAAGTGTTGAAGTATGGTTCAAAAGCACGGAGGATGATTTTTCTCAAAGATTCAGCACTAGACCTAAGTTTGATGCACATAGATGGGTAGAAGAGAACATGTACCATGAGTTGTACAAGACATTCCTCTACTATTTTGTAGTAGAACTATATGAACAGATTTTAGTATATGCATCCAGATCGATTTGGTACTACAGATCATGCGTATGGACCCAAGATGATTACCAAAGCCTGCAGGATGCAAATCTGACTTGGACATGTGTTGTTGATCACTAGTGGAAAGGAGTGTTGACCAGTTATACTCTAGAATATGTCATTTCTATGTATTCTTACCTAGAGGTTGTTGAGTTAAAATTTATGAGGGAGCCCAGAGGATCATTTTTACATGTTATCCCTTTGACTATGAATATTTTTATCATTTCCTTAAGTTTAGAGGCATTTTCTATGGTCGGATAAACTTCTCTAAGAGATGGGTAAGGAAGCTAAGGTGGAGGAAGATGGCAGACATTGCGGTTGAAAAGGAAAGGGAGGAGAGACAATTCGAGTATAGTGAAGATCATGAAAGGGAGATGACTAGACAACATGAGGTTGCAAGTGTGATGGATCTATGGAGGTAGACATTATGGGAAGGAGTGGAGGTTCACACAGAGGATGTGGAACTTGAGCATTCTATACTACCCCATCTTGGAAAGTGTAGAAGATAATCCCCTTCAGATTTTGATGAGAGTTTGTTGTATGGAGAAAGGATAGCCATCAACGTGCATCTGAACCTACCTGATGACCAACACATGACACTTGGTTTTCCAAATCAAGGGAGAAGTATTGTTAACCCATTTGGTATCGGTGGGAGTAATCGATATATGCCCAAGAGATATATTTTATCGTTCAGAACATTCATGGTAGCATAAACCATTCTGGTATTAGGGGGAATTTTCAGAAAAGGTGCAAATACACAAGGTTTAAGTATCACATCTGGAAGTAGCGAGAGACACACAAATGACAATGGGAAAATATCACAAACCATCAATGCGTAGTTTAGTGGGACACTAGGAACACTAGGCACGACCAATTCAGGCCATTTACCAACTACAAGAGGTGGATATGGTGGTATAGGAGTTAGAAGACCTAGTGGACCTAGTGGATCTTGAGGATTTGGTGGGTTAGGAGGAATAAGACCTGGTGGATCTAGTGGAGGAGGAAACACTAGAGGAAACCAAGGCTCTGGATCAGGAGGATAAGGCTCGCAACCACCTCCACAAGTATTCTTTGAGATGTCTTTACATTTTCCAAACTATGGGGGTATTGAAAATGCTATAGAACATGTCCACAATTGTGAATTAATATGACACGTGAAAGGGATCACTACCTTAGAGTGGAAGGAAAATCATTTTGTAATGACGTTGTAATGAAACATGCATAGTTGGTATCGGAAGTATGATCCCTATCAAATGGTGGTAGACTACACTACATTAAAGAACTCCTTCCTAGTAGAGTTCCATATCCTTGAATTTTAACAAAAGAGCATCAACGCGCTAAAGGAGATCCCACAAGGATGATAGAGAGTGTGTGGGAGTATGACGCGTGGTTCAAGATTCTCATGTCAAAACTATCCTATGACATTCACCCTTCTTAACATGATAAATGATTTTTTGGAGGATTCATAACACGATTTAGAAGGGCACTATCATACACGATTTAGAAGGGCACTATCTTACAAGATTTTCACAAACCCATGCGAGGGCTTGGAATATTCCCTACACATTGAGGCTATTGGGAGTGTTGATACTAGTGTAATCCCTTTTAGGAGGCTCAAATTGCTGCAATGTCCAAGCATTTAGAAAAGTTTTCTGTGAATTCAATGCATGAGGTTCATAGTGGGCTTTGGTGTATAGACTGTGAAGTAGAAGGGCATGTAAAGGATAGTTTCCCTTAAAATATGGTATGCACAATGATGATAGAATTTGATATTTTCCATGGGGATCATGATGCAAATAGGTGTCCTCTACTATAATGCACAGTCCACAAAAATGTTTCTTTCTATTGTAAGATCTGTACATCTATGACCCATGATACTAAGGATTGCAAGCTGATTGACCAGATTCATGATGTTATTGATATTGGTGTGTGCTAGACTAGTCTTGCAAGTAGTTCCAAGGATGATTATTGTCTCTATGATAGGCATGCAGATGGAGGAGTACATGGGAGATGTTTTTGTAGAGGATTTTTTGGTAGCAATCACCATGGTGGAGGAAGAAATGAGCTCCCGTGAGGAACCTATTATAATTTTGGATCGACAGAGCATTATAAGTGTGAGTGTCTTGACCTATTGTAGTGCTCATGGTGTGAAAAAAAACATAAGTACGAGGAGTGCCTTGATTTTTTTGAAAACATGATCCAACATCACCAGAAATACAAAGGCGATGGGATGGTTAGTATAAAGTATTACGAACCTTAGTGGATGCCAAGAGTGGTGTGCAAGACATGATAAAATCCTGTACTGGTAACAATGTGAGCAGAATTTTCATCCACAAGAGAGATGCCAAGGAAGAAACTAGTTGTTAGGGAAGAAGTGGTACATAGGAAGTATCCAGATCCTAATCATCAGAAGGAAGTGTATCAAGAGACTATGGATGTGATTTGGAGTTTTCAAGGGGAGATCCAATGTCTAATGGATCATTCAAAGTAGTTATAGCAAAGGAAGAATGTCAAGAATCCAAAGGAGGACTTGGATGAAGTCAAGGAAGTATGTAGGATGTTAAGGCAAGAGAACATTATTCCCTTGCTAGGAGAATGGTTGTGGAAGAAGGCACCACGTGTCAGAGTGGAGCGTGAAAGAAAATTTTTACCTACTAACCTTCCTCCTCACAACATGGTATATTCATTTGGAGATGTGCCCTGAAATAGGTAATTGGAAGGAGTTGGTGGCTGATCTCATTCAAGATTTCAAGTATACGAATACAAAACCATTAGTGGATAAGGCATTACAAGTAATAAAACACCTTATGATAGGAGATAGCACTATGATGGAAGATAGAATACAGGAAATACTAGGATAACCTTGTTTAGAGACAAGTTTTAATGAAGAGGTATCATATAAAGTACAGCTTGAGCATGCGTGCATGGAAAAGGATAAAGGAAAAATGGTCTATGTAGTAGATGGTGAGGAAATGGAAATTTTATATGCTAACCATTCTAAAGGTACACAAAAATTCATAGATAGCATTGATGAGAAATAATGTGCCTACCATGAGCCCTTCAAAACAAAGAAGGTTAACATTGGGACAAAGACAGAACATAAGGAAGCTATCATTGGGTACTATTGGTCAGAAAAATAAGTTTCAAAGGTCATTGATCTATTGTGCAAGTTCCAAGATTTGTTCCCTCGTGGGTACCATGAACTTAAAGGTGTCCACCATTCCTTGGAGGAAATGAACATCAAGTTAAAGGAAGGTGCGTGCCTGATCTGGAAGAGGCATTATCAGATTAATCTAAATTTTTGTGTATGGGTCAAGGAGGAAATAAACAAGATGATAGAATCTGGTATCATTGAGGCTATGGAGGAATCAAAGTGGGTAAGCCCAATGGTCATCAGTATTATGAAGGATGAAAGAATTAGGATATGTGTTGAGTACAAGGACTTGAATGTAGTATGTGTCATCGATCCTTTCCCAACCCCCTTTACTGAAGAAATTATAGAGGGAGTAGCCGGTTGCAAGGTCTACTCTTTCACAGATGGGTTCTCAGGGTATCACCAAGTCAAGATTGCAAAGGAAGACCAGAGAAAGACAACTTTTTCCTACATGGCTATGCCTTTTGGATTGAAGAATGTTCCTTTTATGTTCTCGTGCATGGTGGTACAATCATTTCAGAACTTCATCCATAAATTTATTCAAGTTTACCTGGATGACTAGACTATATATGGGTTGGTGAAAGACCATTGTGACAATTTGAGGCTGATGTTTGAGATATGTCGGTAGTTAAGGATATCCCTCATCATTAGGAAGTGTGTCTTTGACTACTCCATTTGGAAACTTGTTAGGACATATTGTATGTAAAGAAGGCTTACTAGTGGATCTCACCAAAGTTTCAGTTATTGTGAAATTAGGGGAGCCTACTAGTCAAAGTGTAGTGTGTGGATTCCTTGGACATATGGGGTACTACAGGAAATTCATCAAGGGGTATGTAAATATCACCGTGCCCTTAGAAGAATTGCTAAAACACAAGAGCTCCTTTCATTGGGGAGAGGCGCAACAAAGGGAATTTGACACTTTGAAGGATAGGCTTGTCACTGTGCCCATACTACACTTTCCTTCTTGGGATAAGCCTTTCCATGTGCATGTTGATGCCTTAGGGACATCCATGGGAGAAGTACTAGCACAACCTAGTGAGGGGATTATTTATCACCCCTTTTGTTTTTCCAATAGAAAGTTGACACCAGCCAAATAGAATTACAAAACTACTGAGCACGAGGCACTGTCTATGATCTACGCGCTGCATAAGTTTAGGTAGTATCTATTGGCAACACCATTTATATTCTACACATACCACATGTCATTGAAGTACTTAGTCAAAAAGCCCATTCTATAAGGGCGCATATGTCTTTGGTTCCTGTTATTTGAAGAATTTGAGTTTTCGGTTGTAGTAAAAGTAGGGAAGAGTAATTTTGGACCTAATCACATATCTAAGATTGAATCAGGGAAGGACATTCAAATAATTAAGAATACAATTCCAGACGCGTAACTATCAAGGTTGTGGCATGCACCCTTGGAATTAGAAGACATCACAGTGTTTCTTAAAACATGTGTGGTGATAGAAGTGATGAAAGCTTTAGAGAGGAAATAATTGGCTATATGCGTCACACCTTACATGTTGATTAACGAAGATTTGTAAAATTTAGGCCTTGATGAGGTTCTGCATCGATGTGTGCTAGAACATGAGTGCATTGCTATTATGGAGGAAACACATGGTGGGATTACAAGAGGACACTATGTAGGAAATACAACCACACGAAATATTCTACTGGTAGGGATTTGGTGGGAAACCATCTACCAAGAATGTATTGAGTTTTTTAAGGAATGTGACCATTGTTAGGGCCTTGGAAAAATTGGAAAGAGGGATGAAATTCCCTTACGACCAATATCCAACATTGAATCATTTGAAAAATGGGCAATCAAATTTGTACGGCCAATTTCACCAGACGTACGAAGGACTAGTTCATCATATATCATTACTTGCACTGATTACCTAACAAGATGGGTAAAGGAAGCACCTACAATGGATTGCACTGTAGTGACAACTGCTATATTTTTATGGGAGAACATAATCAGAAGTTATGGTTGTCCTTTGAGCTTGACTAGTGATAGGGGTACACATTTTCTCAATGAAACGGTTAGGATTATGTTAGCAAAATTTATGGTGGCCCATCACAAGACCACCCCCTATCATCCACAAGTAAATGGAACTAAGGAAGCATTTAACAAAATACTAAGTCACGTGTTGACCAAGATCTATGATGTTGGAAGACAAGATTGGGATGACAATGGTATCAACCATTCTATGGGCATTGGAAGTACAAAAGTATTTAACAAAATACTAAGTCACGCATTGACCAATATCTGTGACATTGGAAGACAAAATTAGGATGACAAGGTATCATTCATTCTATGGGCATACAGGAAAACCTACAAGAGGTTAAATAAGGCCACGCCATTTTAATTGGTGTTTAGCATGGAAGCTATTTTTTCAGTTGAATTCATGTTACCATCACTGCGTATAGCGCACTCATGTGGATTAGATGATGAAAAAGCACTGGAAGAGATGATTGATAAGTTGATGCAATTATATGAGAGGTGATCACATGTTAGATGGAGTCAAAAGACAAAAAATAAAGACAAAAGGCATGGCATGATTTTCATATAAAAAAATCAATTTGAGGTTGGGTAGATGGTTTTTTTGTATGATTCCAAGTTTCTACTCCATCTAGGGAAGTTGAAAGTCCATTGGCTACGACCTTACATCATCTCATACATCCTTAATTCAGGTGCTTTCCAGTTAAAAGTGCTAGATGGGATGAGATTACCAGGTCATTTCAATGGGAGAAGGCTGAAGCCCTACTATAAATAAGTCTTTTTAGTGTTTGTAACTAAGGCAGTATTGCCAATTAGCTTATAATTTTCCTTTATGATTTTTCTTTTCTTGTGTTTTCCTTTCTTGTTTTGGTTCCTTTCTTTTTGTTTCATTTTGCACCTCTTGCACTGGTAACCACATTATTTTCTAAAGTTGTGTATACGTAGAGGACCGCGAATCTATTTTAGTGTGGGGTTGAGTAGTGTAAAGTGAAGTATAGGCCAATGATAAAATTTTTGGGGCCTAGTAGAAGGAAGCATGTAAGATTGAGAAAGCACATGGGAAAACGGTGGATAATAAATTATGGTGTCAAGGAGGCTGTAACAAAGATGACGTATGAAGAATGAAGAGCGCATGAACAACATGAGGTAGATGCACGTGTAATATTCTTCGGTCATATTGGATTTTTGCACGCTAAAAGGTTGTAGAATTTTTTTCACACTGAATTAGGCACGTGGGTAAGGGAACTTAAGGTCAGCCTAGTGGAAAAATCTAAATTTAATGTTAAAGACATTTTTTGGTGGTATAACATTTATTGTTGGAGAGGAGCAAAAACTATAAATATGAGATCGGGAAAGTCATTATTTTACCTTACTATTATGAATTTGAGGTGCTCTTGTGAACTAGGGCATCCAGAGAGATTTCTGTGAAGAAAAAAGAATCATAGAAATCTAAGTGTGTGACTAGGGTGGATTTGGAAACCAGGAGGAAAGAGTACATGGGCATGAAATTTTTTTGTTTGAAGTGTAACGTCTTATGAAAGGTTTTCTGTTATAATTTGAGGATTCTAAATACAAATTTAATCAACTTACATATTATATAATGTTATAATAAATATTTAAATAAATATTACATCATAACATCAGTAAATAAATAACATAGATGACACAATATTTATAGTGGAAAAACTTAATAGTGTAAAAACCACCTTGAAAATAACCTTTTACTTTAGAGAACTTATTTTACATCCAGTAAGATCACCTCCTGCTTTGAAACCCTATTTACCAAGGGTAAAACAAAATCACTTGATTTTCACACCTTTGATATATGTCTCGAATATATCAAATGAGGACCTAAAGTCCTTTTTATATAAGATGATCGGGTATGTCTCCTGACCCACCTTTTTAACCTAAAATGGTTGACACATACACCTAGGTTTATAATATTTAATATTAGAAATTTAATCATTTCATGATATTAAATATTTAACCTAAAGTATATACCTAGGTTAACATATTGAATAATAGAAATATAAATATTTCATATTATTAAATATTAACCTATATATTAGTGATGAACCCATAAACATTAAGGGTTGGCCAGATCACTTAATCATTCTGTGTCCAACACCCCCCCTTAATGTTAAGTGGGATAACATAACATATGCCAATAGATTACTTGTTGGTGGTACACTACATGATTTACAATCCTTGAAGGTTAGCATGTTGTTTACACATAATACAACGCTTAACATATTCGTAGTAGTCATTATTAAGAGTAGGCCAATAATAGCCTAGGCGAAGGATCCATTTGGCCACGGAAAGGCCACTAAAATGTCCACCACAAATGCCGTCATGGACTTGTTGGGATGATATAGGTGACCTCCGCACTAGTTAGACATCGAAGGAGGATGCCATCAAAGCCACGTTTATAGAGGATTCCCCCCCATGACGACGTAATAAGAAACAACTTTTAAGGAAAAGCACGTTTGCCGTTACTCCTAAGGTCAAATGGGAGAATAGAGGTTGTAAGGTAATTGTGAAATTGGTGATACCAAGTATCCTACGAATCAGCGGATACATTATTTATCATACCAACATCTGGGGCTGAGTAAGATGGGGAAAAGAGTTGTTGGACCAAGACAAATATTTCAGAGTCAGTTGGTGAGGTAGGAATTTGTGAGGCTAAACAAGCCATAGTATCCGCAAATTTATTAGTTGAGCAGGGGGAATGGTTTGGATAGAATAATGAGTAAATAAGGTTAAAAGTGAATCCACGTAATGTTTGTACTTTTAAAGTTCCTCATTTTTACATTGGTAGATGCACTGTAACTTGATTGACGAATAGTTGAGAGTCACTAAAAATGTTAATAGATTTTACACCTAAGTGTAACATGCAACCTAGAGACCCAAAACAAGGGCCCTCGTATTCCGCTGTATTATTAGTGCAGGGGAAATCAAGCTGGAATGAAAGAGGCATAGGTTCAGCATCCAGAGGAATAAGAACAACGTCGGCCCCTCCGCCGCGCTGGCATTTGGATCCATTGAAGAAGAGGGTCATTGGATATGACTCCTCACTGAGTGAAAGAGTGGCAATTAGTTCGTCAGGGAAAGTAAAATTGGTAAATTGTTCCCCAGGTAAAGGGGCTTCCAGCGAGTTGGTCTGCGATAGTTTTTCCTTTGATTGATTTTTGGTGTACAAACTCAAGGTTAGAGGTCGGCGAGGAGCATAAGCCATCGGGTGATGCGTTGGTTTAGATGAGGTTTAGCGTACATATAATGGATGGGGTCCGTGTTGGTGATGAAAAAAGTTTTGTGATTCAGGAGGTAGTGTCAGAGTTTGGTGGCCATGAATGATAGGGCTAGGCACAACTTTTCTACATGTGTATAGCTAGTCTTGTAATCCACCAGAGTACGAATTATGTAATAAATGGCTTGTTCTTGATGCTCAGAGTCATGATGTGTGAGCATGGCTCCTACAGCATGGTTGGTGGCGAAAAGGTAAATGTAGAAAGGGCGATCGTCCTAAGGTGGGATAAGCACGGGTGGCTGTAAGAGATAGGCTTTAAGAGCCTCAAAGGCTTGGTGGCACTCCTTGCTCCATTAAAAGACAATTTCCTTTTTAAGGAGATGATGGAAAGGTTGACATCGAACTGATAGTTGCGAGATGAAATGCCAAATTGATTGGAGTTTGCCCTATAAACTACACAATTGTTTGAGGTTAGTAGGATGGGGGCATTTCTACAATAGCTTTGACTTTAGCTAGATTGACCTCAATTCCACGTAAAGAGACAATAAAACCAAGGAGTTTTCCTGAAAGGACACCAAAGACACATTTCTTTGGTTGAAGACGAACACAATATTGTAATAGGTGATCGAAAATAATGGTTAAAATATCAAGATGTTCACTACGATGTTTAGATTTGCCAAGAAGATCATCGACATAATCCTCAAGGATAGTGTGCATAATGTCATGAAAAATGTAAGTCATAGCCCGCTGATAGGTTGCACCAGCATTCTTAAGGCCAAATGGCATGACACAATAACAGAAGGTTTCCCAAGGAGTAATGAAAGTAGTTTTATGTTGATCGGACCAGGGCTACCAAAATTTGATTCTATCCCGAGAAGCCATCTATGAGGGAAAGCATCTCATGGCCCACAGTGAGATCAAAAAGTTGATCAATACTTGGTAGGGGGAAGTCATCCTTTGGAAAAGCGAGGTTAAGGTCCCAAGAAATCCATACATATCCGAAGTCCCCCTAGTTGCTTTAGTAATAAGTACGATGTTAGAAATCCGTTGAGGATAATCAATAGGTAAGATGAAAGAAACAGAAAGGAGTCGTTGAAGGTCTTCTTTGACTAAGAGGGCAACGCGTGGATGCATTTTTCTCAATTTCTATTTAACTGGTTTGGAATCAGGTTTTAGGGTAGTGTTATGGACAGTAATTTCAGGATCATTTCCTGGTATGTTAGCGTAAGACCAAGCAAAAGCTTGGTTGCGGGAATGGAGAAAGGTAGTGAAGGCAGTTTGTTCTGATGCATTAATAGATTGTCTGATCTTCATAATGTGAGGATCGTCCTCTATGTGGATGTTGATTTCTATAGTCGACTCATTCAACATGGTTTGAGTGTCAGATGGTAAGGTGCATTGAATATAAGATTCACCTGCACCAAGGTAAGTGAGGATGGAGTCGTCATCCTGGCACTCAACAACATTTATTAAAGGTGAGTCCTCTTCGATCATGTCTGGATACAGAAGGGGAAGAGAAGATGGGTCTTCATTATCACATTGATAAGTGAGAGGACCCAGGAAGATAGCGTTTATGAAAAAAAAAAAGCTAGGAGGGATAGATTCAGGGTCTATCGACACTGTGGGTGATGATGGCAAAATGGGTGATGATGGTTTGGAAGGGGTGACTTCGTCATCTTCCTGGATACAACAAATAGGCGGTGTCTTCAGTGTAGGTTGTTCAAATAATCTAAGACCATGATGATCTTTTTGTTTGCGTGTAGTTAAAGGAATGATTGTATGTCAGCCTTGTTCATAAAGACCAAAACCGAAGCCCTTCCAAGTACAACGCGCGTCAGGAAGGTGAGGGCGAAACTACGATTAGTTAGATATTGAAAATTAGAATGGAAGGGAACCACACCAAAGGGAGGTTCAGGGGTGATAAAGGATGTATCGACTCCCCCATATGTTAGGTTGGTTCGGACAATTAGGTGGTCCGTAGGAGATTACTTCCCCCACACGACGGTCGTAGGTAGGATTCACATGTAACTATCCGTACTCCTATGGGGTATGGAAAGTTCCAACGTTATATAGGTGATACTCCCACAGTGTAAGGCATTGAAAAACATCTACCAAGGGATCTGAGCTCAGGATGTTGTCCGCGGGGAAACGAAGTGGTATTTTCGGTGGTGGTTTCATTGGTTGAAGGTGTAGGTGCGGTTAAGACGGGTGGTTGAGGTGAGGTTGAAGTAGATGGTTGGGTTGGATGAATGGGTTTCTTGACTAGTACAAGCACATCATTAGGGTGATATAACATATTACAGGTTTTGAAGGGGGGAGTGTCAGCTTTTATGATGTAGGACTTCCCCTCATAATCAAATTTTATGCATCTATGTAAGGTGGAGAGAACGCATCCCATAGCCTGGATCCAAGGGTAGCCTAGCAACATGTTGTATTGGAATTCTCCCTCAAGGACATAGAAGAGTTCAGGTAAGGTACGTGGCCCTACATGAATGTTAAGGATCATGGTTGCCTAAGGTAGAAGTAATAGCATCATTGAATGAATGCAACATGGTGGGGTTGGTACACATGTAGCTAGAAGGGATATTCATTTGTTGGAAGACTTTGGAAGAGATGATTTTTAGGCTAGCACCCTCATCAATCATAACACAATGTACTCAGATGTCCCAGATGTAAGCCGAGATGAAAAGAGCTGGGGTCAGGATCTTCTGCACCAAAGTCGACAATTTTGTCTTGGGAGAAACTGATAGCAGCGGCTTGCTGTACAAGGACATGAAGTGGTTGGGGAGATAGCTTGTTTGGTGAGAGAAGCAACGTGATTGGATGTTAAAATAGAGGCAACGGGTAAGGTTCCATTAGGTAGGACCTCTATCCCTTGGAGGATTTCAATGAGATCTTGTCGATAAGATTTAGAGGTTTTAATGAGATCATACAGTGTCATTTTTATAGGTGATTGGTGAAGTTGTTTGATCATGGTATGGTGGGTAACTCCATCAGAGACGGGGTAGGCAGGTCCACGAATAACCACTTTAGGGTGGTGGTGTGATCAGGCTGGCGGACGGAGACAGAGAGGCCGCAGGTGTGCTTTCTTTATCTTTCCCATTGGTTTTCTTCCCTCGAGTAGTAATGCTAATCATGTTGATCTTGTGAACTCGAGAGGAGGAAGATGGTAGGGATAAGTCATTGTATTTGAGAGGTGGGGTTGCAATAATGATATTTCTTGGTGAGGTAGGGATAGGCGGTATAGGAGAGGGGGATTGAAGCTAAAGGTTTCTCCCTTCATAAGTTGTCTTTCTTAACCTTTCTATCCGAGAGATGGTGACTGATGAAGGATGGCTTTCAAATTTTTACATCCCTTTACATCATGTCCTGGTGTGCGGTGGTAAGCACATATTTTAGACTCATCATAACCTATAGGTCGAGCTTTAGATGGATCACAAGGGCCTAAGTGGGGGTAGGGAAATGGTCGCATTCTCCACCAACATATCAAGGATCTTGGTGTAAGATCCTTTGAGTGGGTCAAAGTCAGAGGAAGATGAGGCTATTGACTAGGTGGGTTTTGGTAATGTTTGGGTATGGTTGATTTGTATGGGTGGTGGTTTAGAAAAGGGGATTTTATAATTAGATTTAACTAAACTTGGCTTCTTTGGTGCAAAAGTTATGTTTAGCTGGTTAGATGATGAGGCCACAGATGACGTGGGTGGCAGGAAACAACCACTGAGAAAGAGGAGTGATAGAAAACAAATACTTTGATGATGGAGTTTTTTTAGGGTTGATAGGTGGACAGGATACTTGGGGTGATGGTGTTGATATACCCATGGATCTCTGTATGGGTGTAGAAGGTGTAGGTCATTTTAAAGAAAATGAAGGAGGTATGATGTATTGAGGTAACGTGGAGGGGTGAGGTCCTAATATAGAAGGTAGGTGTGACAAAGAGGATTTTAGTCATGACAAAGGCATAGATTGGACTTGAGGGGATTGGGTTTGTCTCCTATGGTGGATGGACGACTTTATTTTTTGATAAATCTAACCATTTAGGTGGGTGTGTTAAGCTAGGTATTGGTGAAGTCCCAAGCATATGGTGAGGTTTGGTTAGGTTAATAGAGGTGGATGAGGTATTCGGTAGAGATGTGGGGGGTGAAGATGAGGACATAGGAATTTTGAGCTTTTGTAAATACCTCGGGTATATGATAGAGGTGTCTAGATCAGTCATCTGCATTTGAGTAGAGCATGGTGTACTCAAACGCTCCCATAGGACTCATCTATCTTCTGAGGGATGAAAATATTCATGTGTGAATAGGAAATTTTGTATGGAAGATAGGTGGGTTGTGATTCCGGTCCACTGTGGGTGTGATACAGGGGGTAAATGAGGCACTATATGAATGGGCATTAAGAGGTCAACCGGTCGCTGAAAAGATTTAGGCGATGAAGAACTAATAGGTAGGAGGGCATGTTTGAGGGGATCCGTCATGATTAAAGAATTTGGTGATGTTGGTTCTGAGGGGATTCTCTTCTAAGGATGACAGAAAAAGTGCCGAGACTTCTTCTTTTATAGCAAGAGTGACAGAAGGAGATGTTTGGGAAATAGATAAGTTAGATAACATCCACTCACAATCTTGTAAGGATGTGGCATAAGAAGACTCATTTGTGAGAAGAGAACTCTGGGCGGTTAATTCCTTTATGGGTAAAGGAATGGCAAGATTATCATTTTGTCTTGATGGAGGTGAAGGGGGTTCGGACCCCTGCGTTAGTAAAGAGGCTTGATTCAGAATTTCCTCAATCGAAGCTTTTGGTTAGGAGTCAAAAACTGCATGGATTTCATGAAAACTCTCCTTGGCTAAGATATCTTGGTTTATGTTATTGTTAGAAGAGTGGTTTGGGAGTGGTTTGTTGAAGATTTTCAAATTTCGGTTAGTAGGGGCATTAGGATTATCAAGGGTTATATCCCCTGCATCAACCATTTCCTACACTATGTTTTTCAACATCTTACAGTTTTTGTGACTATGTCCCTTCACGCGGTGGAAGTTATAGAAGTCATTTTCTTTTGTACCAAGAAGGTATATCACGGGTGGAATCAAACCCAGAGTGAGGTTTAACAGGAGGTAAGGTGATAGCTCCTGCTTTGAGCAATTTTTCCAAGATGACACTATAAGTTTCTCCCAAGGGAGTGTAATTGATGGGCTCGGCTTTATACTTATAGGTGGATTTTGGCGGGGTATTAGACAGTGCTTGGGATTTGACCATTACCGCGTGTACAGCTCCTTTTAATTTCGAAGTAGTCAATGCATGAGAATTGGTGGTGTTGGGTTTGTTGGTAGAGTCTTGGGTTCAGAAATTAGGGTTTTTGTTGCGCAACCGCAATTTCTCTTCCTCTAAGGCTCAAATCTCTAGTTTCCAAGCCATAGTAAAGGCCTCATCAAAGGTGCAGAAAGTTTGAATTTGGAGGGTGTGAGAAATGTGCTTAGCACAGGCCCGCATAAAGAGTTCGATGAGTTCGGCCTGAGGTAAGGCATAAGTAAGTTGGTTGATAAGGCCCCGCCATTGTCCATCGAAATATGTGATAGATTCATCTTCACATTGTCGGATGGCATAGAGGTCGGTGATATATACTTTCTTGGCAATATATAATGGAGAAATGATCCAAGAAAGATTGGGCTAATTGGTTAAAAGAGAAGATTGAGTGCTGGGTTAAATCATTGTACCACTCCAAGGTGGGTCCTGATAAGGACATAGGAAAGGTGTGGAGTATTAAGGCATCGTCATGAGCAATCAGATAGCAGGCATGTCTAAATGATCGCAAGTGTTGTTGAGGATCCTCCTTACTATTAAAACGAGTAAATTTTGGTAATTCCCATTGAGGAGTATATGAATGAAGGGGGAAAAAAGGATGAATAGGCTCTCGAAAAACTTGCTTGTATGTTAGGGTGCTACGGCTTCCTGAAATATAAGCCTCCAGATTTTGCATCTTGTCCATCATTTTTTTGATTAAATCAGTAGTTGGATGAGATGATGGTGCAATTGTCGTAAGCGAAGGAAGATTGGGCCAAGAGCCACCACTAGACAGTGGTGGGGTTAAATGTTGATAAGTTATTGAGGATGAATATGTTGAGGCGACTGAATAGGCATGTCCTATATAAGATGTTGAAGCCACCGGATAAGTGTGTGGAAATGAAAAGGTGGGCAGAGCTTAAGAAGGAAAGCTCGTGTGGATAGGTGGCAGAGAGAAAGTTATGAAAGGTGAAGTTTACAAGAGAGACGAGGTAGGAGGAGTTGGTGGTAATAATATGTGGGGCCCAAGATTAACCAAAGGAAATCCAATCTGTGTCGTATGAACCTCTGAAGCCACTAAGTTGGGAGACAGAGCTAAGGATGCAAGAAGGTAAGGCAGAGTTATTAGGTGGGGAAGGAGATAACTGAGCAGCTATAATAATAGGCATACCAACAAGGAGTTCACTGTCAGATGTACGGTCAGGGGTATGAGATAAATAGTACTATACAGTGCTAGAATTAGCATCCAAAAATTTCACAAATTCCTTATCTCCTATAGGGATTTTGAGAACCTCACTGGTGTCTGTAGGATTCCCCATAGGATGTGAAGGGGGTTATTCAGGAAAAGGCACGGAGCAAGCATATGAAACCATGGCTGTGGCTTGTTTATGAGTGATAACAACCATGGACAAGAGTACATAACAAGGATTCAATCTATCAGGAAAAAAAATAGCCACAAGATGTTGGAATTGGTAGGTTCCTAGTTTTTCGGGAACTGTGAAATATAGTAACCATGATATTGATCAGGTAAACCGATGTTGGTCAGTATTGTAGCCGACATTGGTCAGTTAACCGATGTTGGTAGAATAGGACTCGTTGTAAGAAGTTGTAAGAAGTTGCTGATTTGGGGTTAACGATTCTTAGCATACCTACCAAACTATTTTGAAGTGATCACTGAAATAATGTATGACAGAGAAAGAAAAATAAAAAAAAGCAAGATGCACAAGAAAATCAAGAGACTAAGCCCTAGGATTAGTTTTAAATATTGTGGGCTTATGCCTTAGACACAAGATGATGTCAATCCTAAACAAAATACCTAAGGGAGATGTCAAGTTTGTTTTGGCTTATAAGGTTACCTCAATCAGGTGGAGGAATACCACGGAAAAGGGGGGATGTTTAAGCTATTGTGTTGATTATGATGTGATTTGGGATGTGCTGTGTAGTGAAAGTAAGATTAATTTCTTGTTAATACCATGGATATCACTCTCACGTGTACGACCTGTTACTTAATCTACGTTCACTAGAATTGAAAACAACAAGCAAGAATGTGATACACGTGTTTTAAACCCAAATCGAAAATGATATTCGATGAAGCAAAGAAGATGACTTTCAGTAATGCAAAGATGAGGAAGAAAGACAAATTATTTTACCAAAACGACAAAAATATCTTGTGAATATTTAGAAGAAGAAAATATCAAGTGTGCTCCCTATATGAAAGCAAGCAAGAAAGAAAGAAACCTGAGAAAGGGTCCCACCGGGCGTGCCAAAATGTTTCACATAAAATGTTTTCGTTCTTAGAATAGAGGTGCTTATATCGTTTGATTATCTTGAGAAATAGATAAGTGTTAGGGCTAGGAGTAATACCTGTTGAATGTTGGGAGGGTGCGTGCGCGTACCGTAGAGAGAGATTAGATCGATTGTGAAGAACTCTTTTTTGTCTAGGAATGAATACCTGTAAGTAAGAATACAAGACCAACAGATTTTAGTTAGACAATAAATGAGGGAACTGCCTTGGGCCCAGGAAATACTAGACTTCCTTTCAAAGGTGGTCAGTTCCCCTCTTAATATGAATTAACACAAGTGATAGCAAAGAGGCTATTGCAAAATTACACTTTAATTACCTTGTTAAAAAGCAATAGAAGAAAAGCTAGTTCTAGTTCGAGTCATAGTGACTGATGCCACTCACAGTATAACCAACTGCGGTTATACACTGGTACCAGTTTCTGATAACCGATATCAGTAGGGGTGGTGATTTAGGGGCTTTCAATGAAGGTTGGTTGTGAGACGACTTTAGTGTTTATAAGGTTGACAAATTATTAGGGGTAGGTAATAGGGCGATGAAGAAGACTCAGAGAGTGTAGGAGCTGTTCTTAGGGAAATGTAAGGGTAGAGGAATGACAGTGAGATGTAGGGTGCTGCTAGGTAGTAGATCTAGAAGTGAAGTTATAATTAATATGATTCAAAAGTTCAAGAAATGTTATTTTAAAACATACAAGACACCACTTACTAGTTCATGATGAAGATACAGATCCAAGGACTGTGATGACGAAGGCAGGGCTCAGGTGGGATGATCTGACAATCAAAAGTGAGCCATCTTCTCTCCCAATGCTTAGATGAGTGTCACTCTGCTCTAGTTCCTCAGTTGCACTCTTGGGCTCGATGTCCTTCTCTGCAAACTCTTCTCTTTTCTTCACTTGTCTCTACTTTGCCAAGTGAATTCCGGATCTTTCGAATGAATTCTGATCCTTTGTTTTTGGTTGGGGGAGGTCATTTACAGGGAACCAATGGTGGTTACGTAACCGACGGAGGTCGAGTAGGAACCGATGTCGGTCAAGTCAAAGTGGGATATTTTTAGTAAAATAGCCCACTTTCCCTCCTTTTCTCCAGAGGGATTAGTTGTGGGCTTGGTAAAGTCATTATTAGGTTGGTTTTGGTGTGGGTGAGAAGTAATTAGTCATGGGTGTGGATGTAGACCAAGTTATAGGTCTTAATTAGGTTAGTTTAGGGTTAGGGCTAGGTCATGATGAGGTGGCGAAATGAGGTGGCAAGTTTGGAGATGTGAATTTATTAATTATAAGGTAATTAATAAATAATTGTGTAAGGTTTAAGTGGTGAGGTTAGGTTGCGAAATGAGATGTGGGGCACAGGGTGTCGTAAGACACAAATTTGGTGTCTACACCTGTGACCATTGTCAGCGCCTTGGAAAGAGAGATGAAATGACTTTTTGACCAATAGTCAGTGTTGAACTGTTTGGAAATTGGGCAATCAAATTTGTAGGGCCAATTATGCTAGCTACGTAAATGACTAGTTTATGATATATCATCACTTTCACTTATTACTTGACATGGTGGGTAGAGGCAGCACCTATGAAGGATTGCACCACAACAATAGCTGCTATATTTTTACGTGAGAACATAATCAATAGGTATGGTTGCCCTTTAAGTTTAACAAGTGATAGGGGTACACAATTTCTCAATGAAATGGTCAGGATTTTGTTAGAAGAATTTTTGGTGGCCCATCATAAGACTACCCCATACAACCCTCAAGTGAATAGAACTGCTAAGGCATTTAACAAGATACTAACTCATACGTTAACTAAGATTTGTGACGTTAGAAGACAAGATTGGGATGACAAAGTATCATCCATTCTATGGGCATACAGGACAACCTATAAGAGGTTGAATAAGGCCACACCATTTCAATTGGTGTTTGGAGTGGAGGATTTTTTACAAGTGGAATTCATGTTATCATCGCTACGTATAATGCGCAAAAGAGGGTTAACTAACGAACAAGCACTAGAAGAAATAATTAATAATTTTATGTAGTTAGAAGAAAGGTGATCACTTGCTAGATGGAATCAGAAGATAGAAAAAGTAAGACAAAAGGCATGACATGATTATCATATCAAGAACAAGAAGTTTGATATTAGGTAGATGTTATTGTTGTATGATTCCAAGTATCTGCACCATCCTGAGAAGTTGAAAGTCCATTGGTTGGTACCATACATCATCTCATACATTATTGATTTAGGAGCTTTCCAGTTATAATAATTGGATGGGACAAGGTTACCAGGTCACTTAAATGGGAGTAGGCTGAAGCCCTACTATAAATAAGTGTTCTTTGTGTTTGTAATAAAGCAGTATTACTAATTAGCTTAGAAATTTCCTTTAGGATTTCTTCTCTTGTGTTCCCCTTTCTCATTGTTTGTTCCTTTCTTTTTGTTTTTCTTTGCACCTTATGCGCTAGTAACCACATTATTTTTTTCCTAAGGTTGTGTATGCATAGAGGACCACACATCTATTTTAGTGTGGGTGGAGTGATATGAAGTAAAGGCCTATAATACAAGTTTGAGTTAGCAGTAGAAGTTATGGTGAATGGCCTGGTTGAAGGATAAAAAATCATGTAAGGTTGAGAAGAACATAGAAGAGAAGTGGAAAAAAATGGTTGGTGTTAAGAAGGCTATACAAAAACCACATACAAAAAGGATGAAGAGCATAGGAACAACATGAGGTAGGCGAGGGAAAAAATTGGGTAAAGGACAGAAGAAGTACCTTTGGTGCTATAGATGCACATGTAAGAGTCTTCAGTCAGATTGGATTTTTGCGTGTCAGAAGGTTGTAAAGGGGTTTTTGAGCTTGATGTGGTGCTTGGGTAAAGGTGCTTAAAGTCATCTTAGTGGAAAATTTTTCATTTAATGTTAAATTACGTTGGTAGGTGGTATATCATTTAATGTTGGAAAGAAGCAAAGACTATAAATAAAAGGTCAAGAAATTCATTTGTTACCTTGCAATTACGAAGTACAAGAAGCTCTTGCAAACTAGAGCATATAGAGATAAATTTTTGTGAAGAAAGAAGAATCTAAGAAATTTTAGTGTGCATCTAGAGTACATCTACAAACCAGAAGGAAGGATTACATGGGCGCGAGGAAAGTCGTGTGAAGAACACCATCTTGTGGAAGGATTTCTTGGTTAGGGTTTGACAGTTAGGGCATGGAGAAATAAGGATTCATTTTAGGATTTGAGTCTTTAGAGTGATCTTTGGGATTGAGTAGAGTAGAAGAGAATATCAAGAGGAAGGAGTATTTAAGTTCAGTCTAACTAGAAAATATGGCACCCAGGAAACTAATAGTTTCACCAAAGAAAACAAAGGGTAAGGGCAAGGGAAAGAAAATATCTTCCATCACAAGAACCAAAAAATAATGGTATGTGGAAATGTAGTACCCAGATGGGGTATTGCTAGGAAAATAGTGGGAGTCACACTTACGAAAGATGGTCATAAGTGACTATAACCATCGCATGAGCACAACTGAGAAAGAAATGGCATTAGATTTGGTTTGAACAACTAATAATAGGATGTCAGACGGGATGCCCATTTACAAAAATGAGGTAAAATTCAAATTAGAGAAGGTTGGATTATTACAATTGTATGAGTTACCCTACTTTGGCAAGCCTAAGTGCCTTCATCAGAGGTTTATTTCGTGCATGCATGAGGATCACTTTTAATTTGTGGGGCGCAAGATGTGAATAACACCACAACTGATATCTAAGTTCATAGGCCTCATTTTTGAAGGAGATAGCATAGATGATGATCTAAGTGATAAGGAGGCTATCGAGGATACTGTATCCATGTATGACTACAAGAAGGGGTCGCGATACTTTGACATCACCAAGATACCAAACCCAGTTATGAGGATGGCCACGTGATTAGTGACCAAGCTTAATGATCAGGAATGATAGGCACAAGTAAACAAGGCATGGCTAGATGTATGCCAAAAGATATTAGAAGGAACGATCTATAACTTCTTCACTTTCATCGTAGATAAAATTATAAGCAGCGCGTAGGAGGGAGAGAAGATACTCTTCAGTAAGTTCCTCCTCACCATTGTATTTTCAGAGATTGGAGTCCCCAATGGGCTAGAAAATTTTGTTTGGGAATATCCAGAAGAGGATCCCTTTCCCACAAAAAGGTTTGCAAAATACACTTGTGAAACCATGACGGGCGCTCACAAGCCGCATGTGGAGAAGTGGTATAAGTGAATGTGTGACACATTCAGGGATGAGTGGAAGATCCCATAGAATTTTTATGTGCTTTTGAATGGAGAGGAAGAATTTGTAGTGTACCAACACTTCTGCATTGGTAGGCCACATCACCATCAGAGCATCGGGAGGCTGGAGAAATTTTTGAAATTTTACCAAGTATTGGCACAATGGGAAATTTTCCAATGGGAGTCCTGCTGGCCAATCAGAGAGCACCACGTCTGTGAAGGGATGGTGGAAGGCGGAAATTTTTTTGAGAAATTGCCGAAGTGTTTGGTGGGGGTGCAAATGAGAAATTTTGGCTCATAGGCCAGCCAATGAATAGGAATGTGCCACGTGTCGCTGGGGTGTTGGTGGTCAGAGGTGTGAAAGGATTATTTCCTTTTCACCCAAGTTTGAAAATTTTCAAAAGGAGAACCCGCCCCCCAAAACCTGAGCCAATAGGAGGAGGCCACATGTCCCAAGGGCCATTGGGGATCGGACTGGAGGGACGAAGTTGGGAAAATTTCCCAAAGGTTAGCGCAAAGAAAATTCTTGGCCCCAAAAGCCTGCCAACCAATTGAAGGAATCCACATGTCCTCGGGTCGGTGGAAAGCAGAGGAATGTTGGGAATTTTTCCCAAGGCAAAATCAAAGGAAAATATTGAAGTGAAAGCCCGCCCCCAAAGCCCGAGCAAATAAGATTATGCCACGTGTCCACGTGGCGGAAAAAGCACAAGGCAAACTCACAGGAAAAAATGAACATGAAGGGCCCGTGTCCAATAGAATTCTACCATGTGTCCAGCCCAAGGAAGATGGTCAACAGTGATGGAAAAGTTGAGAGAATATGCCCACGGTGAATCATAGCATGACACGTGTCCTTGGGTCATCCAACCGGTAGAGAATATTTGGAAAATTTTCCAAAGGTTGAAACGATGGGAAATGAAGCAGGAAGGGCCCACAACCAATCAAACTTCCCATGGCACCAGGCTAGTGGGGCATGGATATTTTTGGGAAAATTTTCCCAAATGCAAAAAGTGGGAAAATTTCAAATTTTCGGCCCGCCAACCCATTTTGGCCTTGTTTTTCCCTAAATGTTCAGAGGGGCATAACTTTCGATCCGGAGCTCAATTTTTTGCATTCTTCATATCAATGGAAAGCTGGTGAAATTTTCTACATGATTCTAGGCTGAATTTTGTGTTTTGGTGGATTTTGGAGTGATAAAATTGGAAAACTCCTCTGGCACGTGAAAATCAACAAAATTGACATTTCAACCACCATTTTTAATGAAGTATGGCACTCATTCTCTCCCAGCATGGTTAAAAACATTAGGGAATGGACTTTTGAGGGTGCCCATGCTGTTTTAATACCATTTGGTCAGTGGTTGAAGCATATTTCATGTTTTCATGTGTTTCTCTCACTTGAGCTCGAATTTGCATTGTAAAAGCCAAAAATGAGCTCATTTTAAGAGTGGAACACTCTTTTTTTGATTCTCACTTTCTCCTCTTGTCTGCAGGTGGATTTTGTGGAGTTAGAACCTCCCTTTTAAAAATGTAATGCAACCTTGTATTTTGGCATCTTTGTAGTGCATTGTATCAATTTTGGAGCAAATAATGCATGTCTACAGTTGATTCTCAACCCTCTCTGTGTTCAGGTGCATCCTTCTAATATTTCACTACAATTTGGTCATCTGTGTATGATATTGTATTACATTTTAATAGTTTTTGTTCATTGGCAAGACAAGTGTTCTTCATTTCTTTGGTGCATCACCTTATTAGATTAGGTTTATTTTTGCATTTTCTCAACCCTGTCTCCTTGGCAAAGTTTGATTAACTTATAGGTAAACCCTCTAAAAAAATGTTGTGCACACTTGAACAGAGGAGTTGAGGAACTAGCCTCTAATCTGGAGGATGTTTTCCAGTCTGTAATTCCCACACTTTTGTGAAAAGATCCAATGTTGTGCAATCACACTAGATGTTAAAATGTCAAACTAGAAATCTGATAGAACATCAAGAGGGTGTTGCTGATTTGCACTAACAAGCTTGGCATGATCGCCACATTAGAAATAAGAAGTTTGAGGTTTGGAAAATGGTTTTACTATATGATTCTAAGTTTCCATGCCATCCTGGGAAGTTGAAAGTCCATTGGGTGGGTCCTTACACAATCTCGTACATCCTTGATTTGGGCACATGTCAGTTACAAGTGATGGATGGGATGAAGTTGCCTGGACACTTCAATGGAAGTAGGCTAAAGTCCTACTATAAATAAGTCTTCTTGGTGTTTGTAAATAAGATAGTTTTTCCAGTTAGTTTAGAAATTTCCTTTATGCATTTCCCTTTCTTGTGTTTCCCTTTAGCATTGTTTTTATTTTTGCACCTTGGGCGCCGGTAACCTTATTGATACTTTGGAGAATTTTTGAGTGAACAGAGGACCATGCATCATTTTAAATGTGGGGTGGAGAAATGTGAAGGAGCACATGGTTAGATTTCCAAGGAAGTGGATGTTAAAAAGCCCTGTTGAATGGCCCGGTTGAAAGAGGTGTATGGAGAAAAAAATGGAAGAAGGATGGTCAGTGCCAGGATAAAGCTACTTTTAGATCCCACGTACTAAGGAGGAGAAAGTACATTTAAGCAACACGAGGTAGGCGAGAGTAAAAATCGGGACATAAGAAATGCCTTCAGTGCTAGTTACACGTGCGCAAGAGTCTCCTGTTATGTTAGATTGGTTACACACCAGAATGTTAGAGGGGTTTTCATGTAGGTTAGGCATGTGAGTGAAAGCACAGAAGATGGGCTTTGTTTGAAAAAGCCACATTCAATGAAAAAAGTATGGTGGTAGGTGAAGTAGCATTTAATGTTTGAAAAGAGAAAAGCTATAAGTAAATGGTCGAGGCATTTTCATTTTCACTTTGAGAAATAGAGAAAGAAGTGAGTTTTAAAAACTAGGGTTTCCAGATTCGATCGTGTAAAGAAAGATCTGTGAGATTGAAGCATGAGAATCCAGTTTGAATTTGCAAACTAGAAGGAAGGGGTTACACAGGCGTGAGAAAAGTTGTGAGGAGGCATTATCTTGTGGAAATTTTATCCCAATTAGGGTTTGACAAACTAGGGCATAGGTTCAAGAGGTTTTTCATCACAGATTTGAGATCTGAGGTTGGAAGAAGTTGAAGAATAGAGTAACAAGGAGGGAGTGAAGTGATAGGAGGAAATTGAAAATGTCACCCAAGAAAGGAAAGGGTAAGGGTAATGCCAAGCAGCAAGAACCTGACATCATTAATACGAATGAATAATGGTATGCAGATATGCAGTACCCAGACGGGGTAATGATGGGTAAAGAGTGGGAGTCCCACCTAAGGAATGTGCCTGTGAGTGATTATAACCACCGAATGAACATGATCGAGAAATAAATGACACTAGAGTTAGTATGCCCCATGAAAAAAAAAAACACCATAGGGCTTGCCCATCTACAATGATGATGTTAACGTCAAATTGGAGAAGGCGGGGTTGTTACAACTCTATAAGTTCCCCTATTTTGTAAAACTAGAATGCCTATACCAATGGCTAATGTCACGAGGACATGAAGATTACTTCCATTTTGTAGGGTGCAAGATGTGCATTACTCCCCAACTCATCTCTCAGTTCACAGGACTCATATGTGAAGGAAACAACTTGGATGATGACCTAAACGACAAGGAGGCAATTCAAGAAATCATCAACGAATATGCCTGCAAGAAGGTGTTGAGATACTATGACATCTCAGACATCAAGGACCCAGTGATGAAAATGGTCGCACATCTAGTAACAAACTTAAATGGCCAAGAGAGATGGACCCAGGTCAATAAACCTTGGTTACATGTCTGCTGGAATATTGCAAAAGGCACCATTTACAACTTATCTACATACATCACGGTGGAAATTATCTATTGCATGAAGGAGGGGGACAGAATCCTCTTCAGTAACGTCTTACTAACCATATTATTTTTAGATATTGGAGTTCCTAACGCATCAGAAAAATTTATATAGGAGTACCCTGCCAAGGATCCTTCGCCTGCGAAGAGATTTGAGAAGTATACCTACGACACAATGATAGCACCCCACAAGGTGTGACTGGAGAAGTGGTATATGCACCTAAGGAATGCATTCAGGGTAGAGTGGAGGATCCCTAAACAAATTCCAATAGTTAATGAGGGGAAGATGAATTCACAGTATATCAACATTTCTACCTAGGCAGGTTCAGGCTGATAGATGAATCATAGAGCCCATGGTGCAAGATTCCCTTCACTCTAACCACTGTCTAAGTATATATACATGATCATGGGTAGGGGTTGTAATTTTAAACCCAGTGTTAGTACCCAAATTTGTTCTCCTTTTCAGTCTGAGCAACATCAGAAATATGGCATGAAGCTTGAAGATAGATAGATCATGATGTATTTTGTTTTGTAGTCAGGGATGTGATCTAACTGGCACTCAGATTTGTGGAGAGATGGATAACACTCAAATAGGACTTGATCTTGTCCTAACTATTTTAGGTTGTGTCTTTCAACCAAGGTAAGAGAACCTATATTGCAACCTCTTTTTTGTGAAGGAGGTGAAGATATCCTTGTAATGTGCAGGTTGTATGGAGATGGCCTTGAGAAAACATGATCAATTTCCCATTATTCAAACTCAACAGAGCTATCACTACTAAATGATGGAAATGCTTTCAAGACAAGGCTGAGGCTACTAAAGACATGGTATGATCCTGATTTGCTTTGTGAATTTTTGTAAATGGATTGTATTATTTTGTCGACACAATGCAATGCAGTGGTAGTATGGGGTAGGATTAGTTATTCTAAATGAATTTTTGGTGGGATATTCTAGACAAGACTACCATAATCTACCAAATTCTTTGAGGACCTTTGCAAGAAATTTGTAAGACCTAAACAATAGAATGCTTCAAAGGGATTAAGGTACTCCTACAACTAGGATGTGTGCAACAAATGGAGACCTAGATCTGCACTCTTCCACACAATCTTTGACAACCTACCACAAAATCTTGAATCAGATGAACCAACAAAGAATCCAAAAATCTTTGTTTTATCATGACCTAAGGTACACCCAAAGGTTTACAAACAATCTCTAAATTCAGGGAAGGTAAAGTGATTTTAAATTTGTTTATCTCTTTATCAGATGAAAGCTCTTCTAAATGTGAGATTGCAAATGCCACGAAACTATCAATAAGAAATGAGACCATGTATGATCAAGAGAGTTTTTAGACACATGACTACAACAGGAGTAAGAAACACAAATTGAAAACATTCTGAAACATAAGTACATGCAAATTTTGCAAATAGACAACACAAAATAATCCAGAATGAGAAAATTTATTAGTAGGGGAATGTTATAAGAACAATCTCAGAGCTTGTTGATGGTTTTACAACAGAAACCAACTCAACATGATACAAATATGATGCAGAAAGGAATTAGAAATGGTTCTTAGGTGGTTTCTCAGAGAATGGGCTTCTTCCCATATTTTCACATGAAATTCTAAGTTTCTTTGACCTTTTGCATGTCAAAAAACATGCATTATAAAACATTATATTACATTTGATCCTTCTTTCCCAAGAAAATAATATGCCCAGCATCAAGTTTGTTACAAAATTCCAACATGATTCACAGATAGGGACGTTTAACATATTTGCAAAAAAAGTTTCTACATGTTTTGAAAAGGTGAATCATTAAAAATCCTTCATCATTAGCCATTGTGGAGGCATGTTTTTCATTCTCCAAGCATGCAGACTCCTTTCATTTCATTATTTCATCCTTATCATTTCAAAATTTGATTATGTAACTTTTTAATTTGATATTTCATGTTTTACATGGGCTGGGGCAAAAATTATTTCAAAAACACCTCAAATCTACAAATTGATCCTTAAAACCACTTGCATTGGTCCCTGCAGGCACAAATGACATGAATTTACCAAAAATTTGATCAAAATTGATGCAAAATTCACAATTCCACACTTCTTGGAGAAAAAATGGCGGTCAAATTGAAGGATGTACAATTATCATTGATTTTCCCTTTTCCCTTCAATCTGCACCCTCCACATGTCAAAATACGATTGGGAATGAATTTGGGATCACTTTTTGACTTTTTAACATTCTTGAAAAATGGAAAAAATTTGACTTTTTTCTCTGCCCCTCTGCCCTTGAAATTTGGAGCTGTCACATGGCATATGGTGGGTCCCATTGAAATCGCGCTTCAATTCTGCACATTTCTACCCTTTTTTGGAATTTAGAAATTTTTCACTTTTTTCCCTGTGGGCCCGCACCTTCACCTCTATCCTCTACATGTGTCCACCTCTCTATCACTAAGAATCGCCAGTTTATTTCATGTTTTAACCCCTTTTTTGCCGAGGGAAAATTTTGCACTTCACCTCCATGGGCCCGCACCTCTAATTTCTTCCCTACCACGTGTCTCCTTCTGATTTTTCATGGAGCCACGCCTCAAATTCTGGCACTAAGTCATTTTTACCAAAAGGGAAAAATTTTACTTTTGCCTCTAGCAACCCGCCGACCCACTCTGTCCACTACGTGTCTTCTTGTGGTTCATTTGGTGGACCTGCGCTTCAAACTTCCATTTTAACTCCTTTTGCAAAGAGGGAAAAATTTCTCTTTTGCCCCCACCATCCCGCTGACCCACACTCTCCTCTGCGCCTGTCACGTGTCCACCCCTTGCTCCATTGTGGACCCGCAGTCCTTTCCTCACCATTTTTCCCTTTCGCCAAAAAAGGAAAAACTTGCCTTAGTCCTCCACCTTCCTCTCATTACACCTTTGCATGAGAAAGTGACACGTGTCCTCCTACAGAGTTGTGGGGGAAATTTTGAATTTTTGCCAAAACACCAAAAAATGTTAAGTTTTCAAAGAAACCTACCGATCCTTGTCCAACCAAAAGCGGCCACGTAGGAGATTTCATTTGAGCCTAATTTTGACGAGAAAATGACACCCGTACGACCGTAAAAAAACACAAAATTTTCCAAGGATGCCCGAATTTGATTTTTTCTTCGTGGGTGAAGGTTTTTTTGGTCAAAAAACAAAGGGAAATTGATTTAAGGCAATTTTCGGCCATGGGGATAGATTTTCGAGGGAAAATACGCATGAAACAAATAACCATGAGCTCGAAAGGTAGGGGAAAGTGAAAAAAAAATGGTAGAGGCCCATGGATTTGGAAATTTAGGGCACAAAACAAGGCATACCTGTATTTTTCCTTCAAAATGGGGAAAAATAATAAGTTTGTGAGCTTTTCAAAGCATCCAATCTAGAGAAAAAAGTTTGCAAACCACCAAACTCAAAGACAAAACATTTTTAGAGCATGTAGAACAAAGGGTGAAGATGGGAAAATAATAGAGGATCGAAATGGGCACCAACACCCAGAATAGTAACTCCTTGTCAAAAGAACAGAAACTTCAAAGGTTGTGTTTCTTCACTCTGTACTCTTAAGGGTGAGGAGTTTGACATCCTTCAACTTTCTTCGCCTTAGACATTCTTGCATGTATCTCACCAACATCTACATATGTATATTATTTCATTTGCAATGCATTACCATATGTTATCTCATTATGTAAAATTTGTAATCAAGGAAATTATTTTCAAAGTAACTCTCAAAAATTTTACCAAACATTGGCAATCTATCAAATCATATATCTTCATCCATTTATGATATTATCATTAACAATTCTTATCACTTCATCATTTCAACAACATAAGATGAAATTTTGACACTAATCCTATCGAAGCTTGCATACTTGATTCTACCCATAGATTTCTTCTAGCATAGTTATCTTTACCCATGGTCTATTCTATAAGCTTCATTATGTCACATCTTCCCCCCCCACCCTCCTCCCCAAAAAAAAATAAAAAACCTCTATGGTAGCAGAAAAAATTCTAAACATTTTCACACATGACTCTTGTTCACCTATCTCAACCTTCAGTTTTGAGCCCTCACATATTAATGGTTGCATGGGGTTGAGGCTAGGGGAAAGCCTCCCTTCCTAAAAGAAAAATTAAATTCCAAAAAAGAAAAAAAAAATTATATGTCAAGGAAAAATCAATAAAAAAATTGTTTACACACTTCTTAACCACACAAACCCTCGGTGTTGGGCCCGTGCCTCTTACAAGTGGCGTGAGGTTGGGAAAGGACGGAAGTGACCTTACTCACAAATGCCTTGTCTGTAGTGATGAGCCCATTCTTCCTACTAGTAGCATGGGGCAAGGTGTAGGGGGTTTCTATAAATAATTTAATAGTTAAAGAAATTTCATTAATAAAATTGCTTTGAAATCTCAAAATCCCAAGAAAAATGAATTAGATGTGCATGTTCCAAACGAGAGTTAAAACCCTAAAACCATATTTTTTGAACCAAGAGGCCATCTATGGGTCTAAGTATAGATAAACTTACAAGAAATTACATTCTAGGTTGTGTAGTAAATATTATGAAGACTTCAGTTGTAGGTTCCTAATTGGATTTATGTCAAAATATTGTCTTTCTCTCGCCATTTCCATTTCTATAAAAATCATACAATTCATGCACTTCCTAGCTCTCGGTGTTGATCCCTCACATCTTACTAGTTGTGTGGAGTTAGGGCTAGAGTGAATTCATCTCGTCATCATTTCATTATTCATCATATATCGCCAATATAAAAGTGAAGTACCAAATATTACTTGGAAAACTATGGTCTAGCATTACAATGTGTCAACATAATCATGTCAAAAACAACACTACAAAATATCAAAAATAAATCATTCTATTAGCATTCATATCCATTGCATACAATTTGAAAATCATACAAAATAGGAAATTGTAAACATCTAGGGTACATATCCGAATTAATCCACAAAGAGAAGTCAAATCTATACAAGTAATAGCCGAACAAAAAAAATCATCTATGTATATCATTGATTAAGTCTAAGTACGATGCCCTCATGCGTTAGGCATGGTGAAAACACTCACAATGAGCCTAAAAATATATTAAAAAAAATTCATATATGTGAGTCTCGCAAAATGGAAACAAAGTAATAATTGCTCAATGGCCTATCAGTCCCTATGGGACCCCTGAGAAGGTGCATGCCCAGGGCTCCTACTATGGCTCCAATGGTGTGAATGCACTGAGTGGTGTGAGTACAAGCACTACATGTGGTCTATGGCTCCTCCTCAATGCTACTCTCTCTCTCTCTCTCTCTCTCTCTCTCTCTCTCTCTCTCAGCTGCCTCGTAACTTGTAACCTTGGTCTTTAGATACATAATCATCTATGTGTCCTTCAAAGAAGTGAAAAAACATCAGTATGGCAGCCAACCTGCAAGGGCCGACCCACATCCTCTAGAAACTATGCTCTGGTCTTCCCTATGGGAAGTAGTAAGGTGTCCACACAGACCTTAAAAATAAGGTCTCACCACTCCTGAGTGTTCTCTACAAGAACAAAGAAGCCAATGGGGAGTTAGAAAACTACAAAAACCAAAAATAAATACTATACATAGGATTAACACTTCTATCTAATAAAGTCAGGGAAATAATATCCATGTACTTGGATTTCCATGAATCCATGTGGGATTAGCTAGTGCTACTGTTGTGGGCACCAGTTGTGTCTCCTCTCATTTTGAGGCTACACATTGAACCATGACATACCCATCATCTCCTCCCTCATCTCAAGGAAGTGAATATTATGAGACTAAGGTCTCCCATGTCTGCCTCCTCCCACTCTGCTCTTGATACATCCTGGGTGTCATACCACTCAGGTTCACTCTCATCCTCCTCCATGTGAGTTTCCCCACTAGTCTCACCACCAAAATCCTCATCATCTAATCCATCACCAGTCTCCTCACCACCTGAATCCTCTCCGGTCTCATCTCTTGTCTCCTCCTCAAAATTAGAGTCTACATCTATAGGTACCTCCTCCTCCCCGTTGTGAGTGGGTGTTACCTCAATCTTGAGTAAATGTGCACAATCAGCTCTAGCTTCCCATTTGGCATGAAAAACACACCTAACTAGAATAGGAACTCATGGAGTCACTAATGTCCACCTAGGATATCCATTAGGGCCTTTATGCATGCCCTCCATGCCACGTGTCTTCTCCAAGTCCCCCCACCATCTGCATGCCCTCCATGCCACATGTCTTCTCCTTGATAATGCTTCTATGTTTAATACCAAGAGTTGTGTGATCTTCTCAGAATACCTTACGAGTGTTCTAGCAACATGTATACGTAATCCTGTGTTTACGTCAATGAGAAGGTCTCTTGCATTTGGTTGCAGAACTAATGAATCACAACCAAATTTTTTCTCTCTTTCATGTTCTTTTATGGTCATGTGGATATCCTATCAAGGTAATCTATTGTTGGGTTGATTTGACAAGAATTCATATGCTTTGTCGTCTTCGATGATTAATTCTCTCAATTTCTCACTAATTTCTTGTTGGTTTGTTGTTGTTCGAAAGACGTGAATTCTAATACCTTGATCTATATCTGCTAATGTTGTGAAGAGATTTGGCTGAGGTATTACCAATTTGAATATGTAATCCCTGGGATCTCTGGGTCACATAATTGTCATGCAAGAGATAACCAAAATTAACTGAATGAAGTAAACTAATTATGAAAATAAATCTACGCTATGCTTACTATTATTTTTTATTTTCAAAGATGTGAATTTGAATAAAATTAAAGAGCGACTAGTCTAACAAATTCAGATAACAAGTTATTAATCTAATAATGGGTTTAAAACAAGCAAGGTATCCAGATGTAGCTATTTTCTTGTGCACTTGTGAATTGATCCTGAATATAAATAACTAACTAATTTAATTGAAAGACCTTCAATCTTACCTCAGAAGTGAGGAATAAATCATAGCTTCTCAGAAGATATTATTACCCACAACTTCCCTGGTAATGTTGAAATCAAGCTTAACTGAAATAAAATGATTTTCTATTCTATTGGATATATTGTAACTACAACTTTAAAAATTCAAACCTGGAGTTTACAAAACAGAAGCAAATCCTGTTTTATTACAGCTTATCCCCTCAGTGTGATCTCTTCATTCCTACATGTTCTCATGAATCCAGAAAAGTGGGAATGTGACAACGGAAGTAGGAGAAGATGTTTGAACAATGGAAGCTTGAACATAATCCAAACACAATGCAAGTAGGAGATGGATAGCGAAAGAGAATAGAGCTTGGATATGTGATTCCTAGCAAGATTGTTGTAGGGATACAACACAAACACACCAAAATCTCTAGGACCTATACTTCCTGTGACAAAACAACAACCTATAACTCTAAGCAGAATCAAGATTCAAATGAACTTAATGTAGAACTAAAACCGTTTGATGCTAAGCCATTTATTTGGAGAACAACAATGGAACAAGATGAAAGTAGAGAGATCTAGTGATCTCTAAACCAGAGTTGTGGAGCCTTGAACTGAGAGGCTAAGAACTTTACAAAATCTAGACCTGTTGAGACTTATTGAAGAACTTTCAAACACACTGAATAATAAATCATAGAGAGAGAGGGTCCATTTTCTTGTAAACAAGCTTGGTATTTATATAATTTTGATTTACCAGAAGGTAAGATCAAATTGAACTCTTCTACCTATTAAAAAAAGGAATCACTATTTACTAGGCGGCTAAAACTTTAATGAAAGCAAGAGTGGTTGAGAATTACAAGCGCAAGTTGATTTTTTTGCGTTGATGAATGCATCAGAAAGTTCTAGAAAATGTGCACATGACCTCCACTTAGCATAGGGTGGTAGTTACAAGACCACCGGCCTATCCTAGGTGGTTATCACGGGACCGTCATCCAAGAAGGGTGGCGGTCCTGTAACTAAAGACCAAAATACAAGGAAAAGAGAGGAAAGGGGCTATAACAAATCATCCGAAGGCTAGAAAAGGCATTTTAGGATGCAAATGTATACTTAGCATGCTTTTTTGGATTCTAAACACCTTGTGAAGAGATTTGAATCATCATTGGGGTTTCCATAACCTCTTTCTAAAAGTACAGTACATACAATTTTTGGTACGTACAGGTACCTTAGGCTCTAAGTGTGGTTATGCTTTCATGATATTGTCCCTAACTTCCTCTGCCATGCTGATGTAAATAGTGTTCTTCTTCTATTCCAAGTATTTTTCTTGCTTTAGGTGGGCTATTTCTACATTCTTAGCCTTGATCTCCTCCCTCATCACCCTAATTTTTGTAACCTTATCCATATTTCGTCATGCCACCTCCATAGATAATTTCACCAAAGCATTTCTCACTTGTTCATCTGACATAACAGTAGGATTTACTGTTATATGTCTGGCCTGAGGTGTTTTCTTCAACCTCCTTAATACACATGACTCTTCACATACATCAAATTCTAGTTCATCCATGTACGTGTGAATAGACCATGAGAGTTGTTTCCTTTTGCGCATGGTTTCCATATCTTCATCCATTAGCACCCATCCATACAAATCCTTTAGTGTCACTGTTATTTTAAAATGGGCATAGATAATTTTACTTGTTTCCTTAACATAGCCCATGATCAGTGCAACATACTCTCCACTTGTTCTTTCCAATATTGGCCCCTTAGGAACTTGAGCTTCAAGATTTGGAGCTTGTTATGTGATGCCCTAAGAAGTTTCGTTCGTTATCTCATCTATCTCCTTTTCTCCTTCTTCTCCATCATTTATTCTTCCTTTGGTCCTTCCACATCCTCTAGAGGTGTAGGAGATTCAGGCGTGCTCTCCTCAGAATCTTTTGCCTCTTTGTTCAGCCTCACCTTCCTTTTTCTCTTCTAATTTGTCTCCTTCTATGGAGAGATTAGAGGTGATCTACGCATTTATTTTGGAGTAACACCTTGGGTCCTTATTCTCCTAAATACCCTTTTGAAGTGGTTCTCTCCTTGGATTGCATCTAAGTCCTCATCAACTCCTTATTGTGGTTGGGTCCACACTTATCTTCTACTCTACCTATAGGTTGTCTTCTTCCTCTATGTTCCAAACCACCACTATATTCATAATCCTCCTCTTCATCATCTACTTCTATTGTCTCTGTGGGCTTATGTGCTGGAACATTTTCCATTGTATGTTTACCTTTTGGCATCCTTGAGAGCGTGGACTCATTCTCCACATACTTATTGTTCTCCAGCTTGGGCTTGACTTGAAGGTACACAAGCGTTGCTCCATTGTCCCAAACTTCCAAGCTTAAAGGATTCATTCTTATAATATCTAAGATAATCCTCTCAATGTAGGCATTTCACCCTGGATATACACATGTCTTTCTCAAAGTGTGGTAGTCACAATCCACCTTATCTGTGATGAAGATTAGGTAGCGCGCATTCAAAAATTAGTGAACTAATGGTAATTTTCATATGGTAATTTTCACCATGGGCTCCAAGCCCCCTCTTTCATGGTGAACCGATCAATGTAAACGTTCTGGTTTACCGTGAACTACATTGGCTTCTCTGCTACCAAAAATAACTCCTTGGGTATGCGCCATTCTTCTTCAAACGTTGCGTAGAGCCTATCATACCACTTCTTTGCCCTCTGTTTGAATGGTATACTCATTGATCCTTCACACAAGTATTTATTAAATCTTTATGCTAGATATTTTTGTTCCATGGGGTACTCCCAAATCTTCTCCTTTGGCCCACCAGGCACTTCAATCTCCATAAACACCAAAGACAAGAAACTAGTGCCAAAACTTATTATGTCACCTATTTGCACTTATTCAATGATTTTATTTGCTATGTGATCTTTGATATTGTAGATCACTCCTTGAGACATCTTTTTTTCAACATGTAGCCACATTGTGTTTACTTGCAACCACCTTTCTTGGTCATTCAACTTTGTTACAAGATGTGTAGTTACTTGCACTACTGGGCACTTCTTCAATTTGTTGATGTCCATGCCACGTGGACCTTTGGTATACCCCAGCTCCTTGCTTGTCTTCAGGATTGTGGCCTTATTAGTTAAATCACTCTCCAAATCTTCTCCTGAGGCCCTTAGTCCTTTCACTTTGAAATCAAGGCACCTATGATTCTAACCCTCTGTCTAGCAAAGTAGAAGAAGTCCTCATGGACTCTACTCATCAACCATCGATATAATGGTTGATACTTCTTGAAGTATGGCATCTTGTACAACTGGTAGACTATAATCTACTTTAGTGACTTCTCACTAGCATCATCGTACATTGGCATATCTTTTGTTGTGCGTTTGTTCATTTTTGTGCTCAAAAATGCATCTAGTTCCTTCTTATTATCTGATGTACGATGGTTGTAATCACTGATTTTACATTTATGGATATGGGAATCCCATTCTTGTCCCATGATCACACCCTCTAGATACTGAATTTATGATAAATTACTCTCAGGAGCAATTTCTTCTTCCACTTTGACCTTCTTCTTCCCTTTTACTCTTGTTGTGGGTGTTTTCTTCTGCATCATTTGAAAAATCTCTCTTTTATACCCTCTGTAAGTGAGCAAGTTGAAACCCTAGTTCAAACCTTTGTTCCCTAGTGGAAATCATGTGTCATAGCTCATTTGTAACATGTTTTCTTCACTTGAACCCTTCACCTATGGGAACGCAAGCTTCTCCTGTGCACAAATCTTCTCTCAACATCTGGTTTCACCCTCTTCACACCTCAACACAATTGCTCAGCTCGTTCACACATAGCTCTTTTCAAATTCTCCCAATTACAACAATAAAAATGAACTCGCATCCCATCCTTATATAAATTTTCAAAAATTTAGTGCATTTATTTCTCCTCCACCTACCAAAAATCCTCTCATTAAATGACCATTTTTGTTTCCTTCTGTGCGGTACATCTTCGCACCCAATCTATAACCTTCTAGCATGCCTTCCTACCTTATAGCTGCAGACTTCTCTTCATCGTACCTCCCATGTTCCTGAGTACCTCACCACTACGCCTTCCCTTGGTAGTTCTCAGGCCCCTACTTACCTGAAATTATACTTTTTTCTTCATTCATCTCCACCTATGGTCCTCATTTCCAAAAGCAGCTTTTTTAATTCTTGATCTTAAATAGCACCCGTAGCAGTTTGTTTCTTTCATGTGTACTGATTTTTAACAGTCCTATACCTGGATAACAATAGCCACCCCACACTAAAGGTATGTGCAGTCCTTTGCACATAAAAATTCTTCAAATAGTAATTAGCTTCTGGTGCATAAACACGCTTACCACACAAAAACACCAACTAAATTGACAAAGCATAGTGATGAAGAAGGAAACACATTAAGGAAATACATAATTGAAAACCTAATCTAAATGAAAATACCACCTTATTACAAGCACCAAGAAGACTTATTTATAGTAGGGCTTCAACCTACTCCTGTTGAAATACCTAGGTAACATTGTTCCATCAAGCGCCTCTAATTGGTAGGCACCTGTGTCAAGTATGTGAGTGATAACATACATCCCCAACCAATGTAATTTGATTTTTCCTGGATGGCGTAAAAAATTAGAATCATAAAGGAGCACCATCTTTCCTATCTCAAGCATTTTATCCCTGATGTCTCTGTCATGCCATGCTTTTTGCCTGGCCTTTTCTTGTTTTTTACTCCAATGTGTTATTGCTCATCGCTCATCCAACTTAATCAACTTTTCAATCCATTCTTCTAACACTTTCTCATCAGATATACCTCCAGCACATGCAATACACAAATATGGTAACATGAATTCCATAGGAAGAACTTCTTCTACGCCAAACACTAATGGAAATGGTGTGCCTTTGTTCAACCTTTTATATGTTATTCGATATGCCCAAAGTACTACAGATACTCTATCATTCCAATCCTTTCTTACAACATCATAGATTTTGGTCAATGTCGAGCTCAAATTTTTGTTGAAGACCTCAGTACTCCCATTTTCCTAAGGATGATATGGTGTACTCTTATGGTGTGCAATCACAAATTCATCTAATAACATTCAAATTTTCTCATTCTGAAAGTGTGTGCCCCTATCACTATTCAAACTTAAAGGGAATACATATTGAGTAATAATATTTTCCCATGTAAACCTTTTTGCTATAGCCATTGTAAAATCCTTTGTAGGTGTTTCTTCTTCCCACCTTATCAAATAGTTTGTGTAAGTGATTATATAGCACGATCTAGTCCTACGTGCGGCTAGTGAAATAGGACCCACAAAATCTATAGCCCATTTCTCAAATGTTTCTGCACTTGTAATAGGTCTTAGAGGCATTTCATCTCATTGTCTTGGTTTCCTAGGATGCTGACAATGATCATAATCCTTGCAATAATCCTTACAATCTTTATACAGGTTCTCCCACCATAATCTAGTGAGTAAAATCTTGTGAGTAGTGGTGTCACCTGCATAGTGGCCACCTACAATACCACCATGAGCTTCTTCCATAATATTCATGCGCTCATGTTCTAGTACACAATGATACAATACTTCATCCTAGCCTAACTTTTATAGGTCGTCGCTAATCAACATATAGGGTGCCGCACGTATAACAAGTTGTTTCTTATCCAAGGATTTCATTTCTTCTAGTGCCCTACCTATTCATAGAAATACAAAAATGTCCTCTAATTCTGATGGCATTCGTTCTAACCTATATAATGATGCATTTGGCATGGTATCTTCAATTGCATGTGCTTCTTCTCCTCACTGTATTCTAGATAGATGGTCTAATCCAGAATTACTTTTCCCTGGTTTTACCACAACTGTGAAATCAAAATCTCTAAATAAGAGTACCCATATGCATATGCGCCCCTATAAAATAGGCTTATTTACCAAATAATTCAATGCCATGTGATTTTTATAGAAGATAAATGGTGTAGCCAACAGGTACTGTCAGAATTTATGTAGCACATAGATCATTGACAAAGATTTGCACTTTGTAGTTGTGTAATTCTTTTCTATAAGAGTTAGCTTTCTACTAGCAAACCAGATAGGATGATCTATAATAAATTCTTTAGGATGAGTCAATACCGCACCAATGGTTGTGCTAGAGGTATCCAAATGTACATGAAATGGTTGGTCCCATGAAGTAAAATATAGAATAGGCGTGGTAGTAAGTTTCTCCTTCAATATCTTGAATGCACACTGTTGTGGTTCTCCCTAGTAGAACGTACCTTTTCCTTTCAATAACACCTCTAAAGGTGTTGAAACCTTGGCATATCCTTTAATAAACTTCCTGTAATATCTTGTATGACCAAAAAATCCATGCACCTCACTTTGACTGGTAGGCTCTTTTAGTCCTATAATGACTGCAACCTAAGCTGGATCGACCAAGAAGCCTTCCTTGCAGATTATGTGTCCTAACAATATTCCAAATGGTGCAGCAAATATGCACTTCTTGATGTTCAAAGAGATACTCAACTATCTACATATTTCAAACATTAAGCACAAATTGTCACAATGATTTTTAACAATTCCATACACCATCCAATCATCTAAATAAACCTGTAATAAATTGCGAATAGAGTCCTTGAACACTTGAACAACTATCCATGAAAATACAACAGGCACATTTTTCAGGACAAATAGAATCATAGTATAGGAAAAACTACCCCATTCAGTAGTAAAATTAGTCTTTTCTTGATCCTCTTGGGAAATCCTAACCTGATGATACCCAGAGAACCCATATGTAAATGAATAGATTTTGCGCCTTGCAATGTCTTCTAGTATTTCCTTAGTGAATGGCGTAGGAAAGGGATCATTCACACATGCAACATTTAGATCCCTGTAGTCCACACAGATCCTAATCTTTCCATCCTTTTTGACACTGATCACCATTGGACTAACCCATTCTGACTCGTCAAGGGGCTTGATGATTCCAGACCTCAACATTTTGTCAATCTCTTCTTTAACCTTTTCACACAAGTTGGGATTCATCTTGTAGGGTCTCTTTCTAACTAGGTGTGCACTCTCTTTAAGATTTATCCACATCTCCCCTAATGATTCATGCACACCTTTAAGCTCATGGTACCCCTGAGGAAATAAATCCTGATAATCCCATTGTAAATCTATGATTTTTTCCACTTTAGAGTCTAACCAATAGTCTCCAATTATGGCCTCCTTAGGCTCAGCATTTGATCAAATATTCACTTTCATTTCCTTCATAGGTTCATGATATGAAAGCATGGTCTTATCTACACTATCCAACACATTACACCTACCTGTTGAATGGCTTATATCCATACTTTCTACTTTTTCATCATCCACTAAGTAGACCATTTTTTCCTTTTTCTTTCTCAAAGCAATCATGCTGAAGTAGTGTGGCATCAACCTCTATTTCTTCAACAAAATCTGATCCTAAGTTTCCTTCATCAAATAACTCCTGAAGGAGTTCTTCAGCCTTGAAAATATCTCCCATAGTTAATAGCTTTATGAATTTTAATGCTTCTTCCACCAAAGGCTTGGTAGAGAAGAAGTCAAATGTCTGGGTCATTCCTACAATTAAATCCTACCAATTTCAAGTCTCTCTATGGAGTTTTGCATATATATACCAAGCACGCACGCAGCCATGTAAAGTGGAATAAAAATTGTGCACCCATAGTGAAGGTGGCAAAGCTTCCTACCCCTCTGTCTAGAGTCTCTCACACTTTTGAACTTGCTACTAAACAAGTTGATTAAAATGATAAGTACATATTTGAGTAGGTGCATTACTCTTGAAGAACCTAGTAGCAAGATCAATCCTAATTTCATTCCATCCTACAAGATTATCCTTGTAGACCACCCACCAGCGCGTTTCTATCCCATATAGGGTATATGCTAGCATATTCCGCATCTCTAGTGGGTCTATCCACCATTCTTCCATGGCCTTCAAGAACACCATAGGTTCTCCTTCTCTAGTGTAATAAGTTACCGATTTGTTACCAATTCTCTTGATATAACGTGGTTTGCTGCTCTTAGGAAATATGCTCTTTACTACACACCCTAATAACTCATAAGTGTTATGAGCCCAATTATCACAAGTAACACTTGTATTATCATTGATAAACTATGCATCCTCCCCTAAAGGATTCATTCCTTACATGGCTCAAGCACCTTTGGATCCCAGATGGCATGTACATAAATCCTATTTAGGTCTTCTTCACTCAAGGGCTCAACATAGGGCGTAGATTTTCCATCTATTAATGGGATAATAAATCTTTCCTCCTTGTTTTCAAAACTTATATACCCCTTGTTAAACTAAAGATCAACATTATTTGCATAGCATAAAGGATGCCCTAATAGAGCTGGGAATCTATCTAACTCTGCCAACACTAAAACCTCAAAATCTCTAGTGAACTTGGCTCCTTGTATGGTAATGGATGCATATTTTAAAACTCTGATGGGAGTGGGCTTAGTCCGATTAGCCTTGAAAAATACATTAGAGGATGGATGCAATGGAGGTCTCCTCATTTGTACCCATGCATCTAAGGTAATAACATTGATTTATGTGCCTATATCAATCAATATATTACTCAATAGCCACCCTTCCACAACAACATTCAGAGTGATTTCCATGTCATAATCTAGGCTATGAGGGGGAAGATTTACATGCAGGATCTATCGTCCAATCTTAATACTTGAACATATAGTGTTTCCTTTTAATCAATTCCCCAACAATGGAATGATATTCTCATGGCACAACAATTTACACACTTCTCTCAAGTCATCCATATCAGTTTGGATCATCTCTGATGCTTTATTTTGCTTCGTATTTTGTGATTTCTCCTTTAAATATTGTATTTCACCTTGAATATTCCTGAGTACCTCCATGGTTTCCTGGTAAATGTCCTTCTGATGGGTAGGATCTAGGTACCGTGCATGTAGAACCTCCTCTTTAGTGATGGTAGGCATCTGCTGCAATACTTCTTTGGTGTGCGTTGCTTCAGCACGGGTCATGATCTTTACCTATAATGCCTCAGATTCTAGTTCTAACTTGGGCATCAAAAAAATTTTCATAGCATATTGTATCCTAACCATCCCCATGCCTTTGTTTTCTTATTTATGTTACTTGCTAAGATACTCATACAAGTTCGGGCATTCCTCATAACTATGATTCTTTCCATAGAAAGAACATGTAATATTCTAAGGAAATTCAAGCCTGTGGTGGTCAGGAGATCCACATGTATAAAATGTCCCGTGAGGGAACTCATCTCATCTACCACCATGGCCTCATCCTCTATATCCACCATGGTATCCTCGACCCCTGCCATGAATGCCTTCAAAATATCCTTCATTCTACTCATAGCCCACCTGATTGTGATCCCAATCCTAATGCTCATTCTTTCCTTTAGATTTATCTGAAACTCATGTCTGTCATACACTGATATCTAATATGTGTTGGATCTAACCAATTAGCTGGAAATCTTCCATGTCATGAGTCGTGGACTTGTATATTTTACAGTAGCTTGAAACTTTCTTCCTTATCGCACATTGCAGTAATGGGCAGCAACTAGTATCATGGTTTAAATGGCATATCTCATAGTCTAGCAGTAACAAGTGCACTGATATGTGGGAAAAACTATCCTTTGTGTGACCTTTCACTTCATAATTTGTGCACCAAATCCCTTTGTGCATCTCACGTGCTGATTTCTATGATAGTTTCTCTAACTTCTTTACCATAGTTGTGATCTTTTCTTCTAAAAATGGGCTCACCCATGTGTCTATACTTTCAATTACCTTAGTGTGTAAGGCTACTTCAAGTGCTTCACACAGAACAATGTGTGTTTTATGTGATAGCACCCTCCTAAAATGTGTAATCAGACCTCCAACAAACCATTGTGCATTCTGACCTACATGAATATCATAAGACAACTTAGATAACAACATTTTGAAATGGGCATCATACTCTCTGATGTTCTCAGTAGTGTCTTGCTTAATATCCTTGAGCACACTTATACTCTTATGCTTGAACTCAGGGATGTGAAACTCTTTAAGGAAATCATATTTTAAGGCTACATGGTCTACCTAAGTCATATCAGGGTCAAAAATTTTGTACCAACTATGTGCGTGTCCTTGTAATGTAGTAGAAAATTTACTTGCCCTACGCTTAGAAGTAATGATTCCTTTTGCATTTCATAGTATTTCACACATATGTACATGTTCAGTAGCATCTTCTATGCCCATATACTCTGGAATACAAAGAGATATCTCCATGTAAATATTTTGGGGTTGGTACAGACCTTTCCCACCTGATTCAGAACCTCTTGTGTTTCCTCTGCCTCCAGAACCACCATATCCACTAGAGCTAGAGACACGTATACCTTCCGATCCCAAACCTATAGTTGGGGTTAGACCAGAAGATGTACTTCCCTATGTCCCAACCATAGTACTAAACTACACCCTAACAATATGTAAAGTGTTACTACCCTAAGAAGATAGTCCAAAAATATGTGCACCTGAATTTTGTGTAGATGATACACCTAAAATGGTAATCCCATATAAAAACAAATTCGTTTGCATTGCCATCATTTTACCTCTTATAAGAATCGCTCCTACTCTCCCATTGCTTGAATTAGCTTGCTAACTATTTGTTATACTAGATGCTAGAAAACCAAGTGCAAGGGTAAGGTTTCTAGGTGGATTTAGATGCGAGCCCATGGCCAAGGTCGTTTCTATTTCCACATTTCTACATGATGACGAGGAGCATTCTGTGTCATGTTTTCCCAAATGGGGGAGTTCTTGATGCTCAAGTTCCACATATTCTATGTGAACTTTAACTCCTTCCTAAACTATCTTTCTCCACAACACCATTTTCTCTAGAACCTCCCACTTCTTCTCTACCACCCTCTCATGCACCTCATTATACTTAAGCCACCTTTCTTCTCTCTTCCTCTCTAGTTTTATGTCTGCCATCTTTCACCAAACATGCTCCTTCCCCCACGTGTTGTGGGGTTTAGTTAGCCATTGGTTTGCTCTTCAAATTCAAAGTTACCATAAAAAATTTGATCGCTAGTGGAATGCCCTATAGGTAAGATCCCCTGGGATATCATAAAAATAAGAATCTGACTACTTTTGGGCATGAATAAGTGGAAATTGAGTACTCTAAGATATAGTTGTTTAAAACACCACAGAACTACATATCCACAAGGCGAGTCCAAATTAGATTAGCATCATAAAGGGCCTAAAATTCTTCCTACGTCCAGAAAAGTGTGTGATACCTCTAATTCTATTTAGATGCATAAGCAACCAGCACCTCGTATAGTTCTATTAAAAATATAGTGAAGAATCTCTCATATAAATAGTCATAAAGATTCTACTCCACCCACGTTCATGTGTTAAATTCAGATCCAGTGTTGAACCGCTATGCGTATTCTTCTTCTAGGTCATGTATCCACTCCTCAACACATGTTAGGTTCAACCAGTATGTCTTCATTGTGAATCATCCTAAAAGCAATTGAAAAAGAGGCACCAGCAATGGAACCAATGGTGTAACCAAGAATTCACCAATAAAATCCCAAGTGCACTGGCACATCACGTAGCCTAGACCGAGTGCTCACCCAAAGCGTGCAAAGGTACCAAGCCCCTCTTTAGGGTTGCTATTATAGGATGTTAGCATGATGAAGACTTAAAGCATTTAGATCTATGACTAATATACCATTCTATAGTGCATATTCATATCTAGATCTTAAAGTATCATGAATCAAACAATAATCATAGCTAGATCATTCATGCAATAATAAATTATAATCATGATTAACACCTTGATTCAGTCAATAACCTATATTATATTATATGCAGTAATACACAGAAGCTTCTTACAATAATGGCATCATATACTCATCTACGTACAGATCTGATAGGGTAATCTCATAGTAATCTATTCCTTACATACCTTTCTCACACACACCTATACTACATAGTTCATTACATATTTATAAGGGTGGGGACTTGTGCTTCACCGCTTATCTAGTCCCAAAATAGGTCGCATGCTTATTATTAGCCATGCACCGTTACAAAATAGCCACACATGCAAGTGCGCTAACAAAAGACTTATTCTAGTTAACTATCAGTAGTAAATCTATTTTCAACCTGTACTCATGTAAAGCACTTTGTAGCTGATCTTCCAAAAATAGCCAATGCATGTCATGCAAGTCTTTAACCTGTTTGTGTGCTCCACACGTCATCTTCCAAAAATAGATCCTCATCATAAAAATGGCTAAGTCTTGAATCTTTCTTTGTCCTCAGTGCATCATAAAAATATGAAAGGACTCTATTAAGAACAATAGTCAGAGGATAGAAAGTCCCTCCTCTTTAATGGGAGAGGTTCCCTTATTTAAAGGTAAAAACTTATATACACATGTACAATGTATAGTTTTAATGGGAACTCGGATATCATGAAAGTGTTAAAATAGAACAAATCATCAATACAAAAGGATAGAGGAATTAAGTAGTGGGAAGGGGTAGAAAGGCACTTTTAAGAAATATAGACAACAAAATAATTCCTTACACATGCCAGAATGAAATTATTTGGAACAGAACCATTTGCATTTGAGATAATAAGATGTTATTTCAAAGACACAAAGTTCTAGAAATTACATCTATAGGAATACAAAGCTTCTTGAAGTAGCACAGATAAACGATTCAATAATATTTAACAGATAGTAATGAAAGAACAAGACCAGATAGACATAGAAAGAAATATATTTTGTATTGATTACTTTTTTACTCCTTAAAACTTTCAAAAATAAACCAAGTTCCAACCCCCACAGAATGGCGTAGAGAGCCCATTATATAACTTATAAATTAGTTACACTTGGTAACTACTTATTTTAACTAAAATGGTAATTAAGGAGATGTTTGACACAAAACCATTAACTAATTATAATAAGCCTGATTTGAGAAAAAGTAGGAAGGGAGGAGCTGCAAGGGAAAACAACTGCCTATTGCTGAGGTGGGCCCATCGACTTGAGGATTCACTACCTGAACTTTTTTAATGCTTCTGCTATGTCCCTTCCTCATGGGACTGATGTGTTGGTAGTATCTTGAGTCCAAGTACCTAGGAATTTCTCCATCTCCTTATCAAACTCGGTGTGTGCATGGTATTATTTATTAGCCTCTTCAATAGCAGATTGAAGAGAGAAAATCTCCTTTATCTTCTATTTGGTAATTGATTCCTCCTTGAACAATTTTTCTTTAACAAATGCCCTAAATTGAGTTTTAATTTCTTGGAGAGAGAAAGGAACACCTGAAGTTTCATCATGAAAATGAGAGTGAATATATTTGAAAGTGGATACAACAAAATTTTTGAAAGCTTCTCCCTTCTGCCAACTATTCCTTAACTCTCCTAAAGCCTCCTCTAGAACTTTTATTTTCCATTCCACACTGAAAACCCATGACCTTGATAAATTGTCTTTGGCATCATCAAAAAGCTTGTTGGCCATCAAAATATTTTCATCAGCCTGTCCCATCAGGAAAAGATCCACTATGCAGCTACTCCAAATTTTAAGTTCTTTATTCATGGTCCCAATTGTGGAGCAGAGCTTTTGTTGCAGATTAGTCACCTTCTCATTGAGTTTGAAGGCTTCTAAAATGAAATTCAAACCTACAATGATCATGTAATCCACCATGGCTTCCATAGCTCTCCTATAGATGGAATACCTGTGTATGTCTTTAATGCTCTGGACTTCATATTGACTAAAAATCATAGGTGGCAGAAGGGCAATCAGTGGAGTAGGATCTAAAACCTTGTCTTTAGATAATACTGACTTGATGAAGCTAGAAAGAATTTGAGCTTGTTCTTCCAACTGCTCTATAGTTTGTTTACCTTTTTCTACTCTCTCAATAACTTGGGTTACTATTTCTTGGAGGTTATGCACCTCACTCTCAGGGGTAGATTCTCCCATCGGGATCCTAGAAAGCTCCAGATCAGAGGCTAGTAGATCTTGTTCTACCTTACCAACCTTAGGTTTTGCTATCTTAAGAAATTTTTGGCCTTGGACATCTATCACTATCCTTGAAGTTGTTTTAGATCTCTTTACAGGAGCAGAAGGAGTAGTCCCTAAAAAGGCTACCACAGAATCAAAATTTGGCCCTGTAAATCGAGAAGAAGTCTTCCTCTTCCTGCTATCAACCAAGGGTTGTACCCATGCAAAAGTGGAGGAAGGAGGAGCAAGAGATCCAAGAGCAAGAGAACTCATGGAACTTAGAGTACTTACTACTATTGCTTCCATTAGAGGTGTGAGTGGAGTATTTAGAGCTTCTTGAGTAGAGGAATCAGTGGTACTTGGAGGTTCAATGCTATACACTTCCTTCTCTTTATCTATTATAGCTTCTGAAGTTCCTGCAGGGACTGGTACTTCACTTTCATCACTGTCACTAAGAACAATGACGTTCTCTGGCCCCGAAAGTAGTTCTAAATGCTTTAATAGGGGATCTTCCTCAATCGGCTCTTGTTTGACCTCTTTCACCTTCTTTTGGTATACTTGAGAAGATGAAGAAGGGGTGGATGATTAAGGTTGTTTATTTGAGGAAGGAGGAGGAGTTTGTGTAGGTACCTTCAAGTTTGGTGTTCGTGACCCCTTCCTAGGGGTTGAAGTATCTTTAGAGGAAGATTCTCCTAGATTCTTCTTAAGCTCTCGAACCCTTTTGTCAAACTAGACCTTGGTTCTTACAAGGACAGGGGCCAGAATCTCAGCCAAATCATCGTTCTCCCTCTTGAACCAATCCAGATCCTCCAAGGGAGTATGCTTGATCAATGTATCATATTCATATAACAACAAGTCTGCTTTGTCATCTTGAAGCCCTTTAGGAATTTGATATAGGTTGAGCTCCTTTATCAGCTGGAGGTAGAATCTACCATAATGCCTCTGTCTTACTTCAAAATCATCTGCACAATTGGCCCAGTAGTCTTCAGTATCTAATTTGTGATGATAATTGATTCTGAGATTTAGCTCAATGAACTTCTTGAAATCAAAACAGGTCCTAGGTGTGAAGAAGTGAACAGTGATGGGAATAAGGGCCCTTTCTATGTTTTGAGCATCCAAAGTTGTTTTACATGTATAATTACCTAAGGATATGGGGAAATGCAGCTAAGAGATTTTCTTGTCTCTACAGGTTCTTTTTAACTTATCCAATTGCCTACATACTTTAATCAAATCCATCTTATCATTACAAAACATAGGGAGTTTGAGAGGTTTGTTCTCATAACTAGCTAACATGATATATGAAAACCTTCTGAATTGAATGAAGAAAGCTCCATATTTTGCTATCAAGTTCATGGCTTCATCAGAAAATCTTCTGGTAGTATCACTTTTTAGAATCCTTAAAATGTATAGGGTAAAAGCATCATTCACCCTCCTAAAGTTATGGTTGCTAGTTTCAAGGGTGAATTGAGGGTAGTATGCATAAATGGGTTCAACCTTCTAACCCTCAGTGTATGTGAAACCAAACCATTGCTGAGACGCTGCTAGGGTATACATAAGATAAGAATTCATACAGAACTTCTTGGTATGTTACACATTGGACAACTGTTCTGTCAAATTCATGCAAATGATTTCTTCCCAATTTATGTTCTAGCTACCTTCACAGATGATGTTGATGAGTGGGTGCATCAAAAAGTGAAATTCATTAGTGGAGGGTAAGCCCATAACATGAGCCAACAAGATGATGAAATTAGATAGTTCTTCATTAAAATCAGCCCTAAATAGAGCCTTGGAAAGTCGAGATGCTCCTTTTTTAGGGTTCTTCAACCATGACTTTGCTATCCTTGCTTTATATTTATCACTGTATTGCTCGAAGAGAGTCTATGCTTGAACTTGAGAGATAACCACAGAGTTTTTGATTTCTGGGATCCATAAAGCAGTGACAATGGCAGCAACATCTAGTTTGGTGATCATTTTCCCATGCACATTTTATAATTCATTCATGTCAGGGTTGAAGTGAGATCCACAAATGAGAACAGTGTCGGCACATTATACCAAGATCAGCAAACCCGCAGCAAATGCAAGGCCACTATCTTTGATCATTTGTGCCATGGGAGAAGGATTAGGGTCAGTCAATCTACTCTATAAATCACCAAAATCCAAGTAACGAATCTCACTATCCCCGATATCGGGAACAAAAGATTCAAGCGGTGAAATGTGTTCCTGACTTTGAAATTTGATCTTCATGTTGACAGTGTACAGAGAAATAGCCTTCATAGCTTGACTTCACAATAAAATAAATGCAAGGGGAATGGGAGCATGAACAGATGATCTTGATTGCAAGGTTTTGAGTGAATTACATTAAGTAAGTAGTGTGAAAAAATGCGTAGAGGGTAGTCCTATTAAATAGCCATTTTGGGAGAGAGAAGGTTATAAATGAGCATTAAATTCATATGCACCGACTCAAAAAGGCAAGCATCGGGAAGAGTGGAAAAAACTTTCTCAGATGGTCTTTGGTACATTTAGGACATGAGGGACATGAAAACATGATCCGGCCGACACGGGGTGATGCGAGTAATGCGGGCCAAAAAAGCATGGGCATTCTAGGAAATTAGAAACGTGAGGGATGCAAGGGGCACAAAGAAATGATTCGGCCAATGCACGCAACGCCGAAAAAGTGGGAATGAAATACACAGATGATTTTGGGATAGATAAGACAAAAGTACACAAAGGGCTCGATGCAGTCGATGCGGGTGATCGGGGAATAGAAAGCCCATGTGAACTTGGGAAATATGGGACAAAAATGTCTGACAAACCTGAAAGTTAACATATTTTCAGGGGAAATGGCCATTCGAGAAACAGAGGGTCCAGTAAAACTTGGGACATATGGGACAAAAATGTTTGATAGACCCACAAATCACTAAAATGACTAAAAAATGTGAATTTTCCCTAACTCCTCAACTTTTCTCTTCACTAGAACATCATAAAAAGGTGTTAACTCAAAATTTTCAATTTTTTGACTTTCGAAAGAGGGGAAATTTTGAGAGGACAACAGATGGCTCTTTCTAGGGATGACTTGGCTAGATTCAAAGAGTGAGACAAGGAAAGAACTCTCTAAAAACTAGGGGAAGAAGACTAGTGCCTTATCCATTGGGCCATGGAGTCAACAATAAACACATACAGAAGACAACACCCCAACAAGGAAAGGAAACACACTAAAAGCAAGGGAAAGGAAACACACCCTATACATAATATACAAAAGACCTCCTATTCACCTAGGACTTAAATAATTTCAAGTACTTCCCACTATAAGGAAGTGGGAGAGAAGAACCATCCATGTAATCAAGATAGAAAGAATTCTCACCAGTAAAGTGTCTGATTTTGAAAGGACCGAGCCAAAGAGAATCAAACTTACCATGGCTTCCTCGAGGCTCATGTCTTTTATCCCACAACCAAAAAATTGTCTCCAACTTTGAAATCCCTAGACCTGGCCTTCTTATCAAACAAATATTTTACCTTCTGCTGGTGAGCAGATATTCTATCAGCAACCTGCAATCTATCTTCATTCAACTTATGAAGATACATGATCCTTTTATCTAAAGAATCACTGAAGTTGGTGTCTTCAATGGCCTTCATTAAATACAAGGTTGGTAACTCCATTGTCACTGGTAATTGAGCTTATGTGCCATACACCACTTGAAAAGGGAACATCTCAATAGCTCTTTTGGGTGTAATCATATCTTCCCATAGAACATCATAGAGTTTCTTGTGTCAGTTCCTCTAAGATTCATTAACCAATTTCCTTACTATAGCCACCATATTTTTGTTTGTTGATTCTACCTGTCCATTCCCTTGGGGATAATAATCTGAAGAGTGAGCTAGGGAAATGCCATATCCATAATAGAAATCCATCATCTCAGCTAAAGAAAAATTTGAAGAATTATTAGTCACAATATTGTTTGGCACACCAAACCTTACCAAGATGTTTTCTTTGATAAAATTGCATACTACTTCAGAAGTAGTACTCTTTACTGGGATGGCTTCTACCCACTTATTAAAATAATCTATGGCGGTTAACACATGAGTATTTTTAACACTTGAATATGGATTAAGTATTCCAATAAAATCTAAAACCCATTGTTGAAAGGGATCTTCAATCACAAATGGTTTAAGTGGCAAGGCAGCCAACTTGGGTCTACCCACAAAGGTCTAACAAGCTTCACATTTATCAATCCAATTTGATGCATCTTTGAACAAGGTAGGCCAATAGTATCCTACACAGAGAATCTTGTGAGTAGTGATAGTAGATGAGTAATGTCCTCCACATTCTTGATCATGGAAATCCGAAAGAAGCTTCTTTTATTGCTCTTTATCAATGCATTTCAGAAATCTTCCATCCATCCCACGTTTGAATAAATTATTTTCCCACAATACATATTGGGCCGATCTTAACTTGATAGCTCTTTTTTCCTTGGAAGTAAAATGAGAGGTACATTCTCCATAGGTGAGAAAATGTGCGATATCATCATACCACTCATCAATTGAGCTGAGAAACAACACAATAGGAACATCAACTTTCATCCTTAGGTAACTCATGGCTAGCTCCTTCAGCAATGAGTTCACACAAGCCTTTACCGTAGAATAGTTTGGTTGGGCTGATGTTAATATCATATTCTTGAACCTTCGCCACCCAGTTCCCTCTCTTAGTTCCGAACTCCAACTGTGTGAGAATAGACTTGATGGTTGTGTCAGGCACAAGCACTGTGGGAGTGAGAGTTAAGAATATAAAAAATGAAACTACATTGACAGCTTTAACCACTGTAAAAAGCATGTTTCTCCATCATTTTGAATTTCAAATCATGATTTTTAAGAATGTAACTCATGAATGCAAGTGGAATTTCATGATCATTAGAATATTTCTGAGTCAAGATAGTAGCTAGGGTGTTATCTGTGGCATAGCAATAGATAATAAAATCTTTGCTAAAATCTTGACATGTTAGGATAGGAGTTCTAACAATAGCCTTTTTAATACATTCAAAGGCTTCTTTCCCTTCAGAAGACGAGCCAAACATTTTTTTTCCTTTCATCATTTGGGACATATTCAAAGTTATCTTTTCAAAATTAAGGATGAATCTTCTCATAAAGTTGATCTTACCAAAGAAATAATGCACTCCCTTCTTGTTGGTTAGAAGAGGAATCTACTGAATAGGTTGAACTCATTGAGGATCAATTTTGATTCCATCTTTAGAGACAACATGCCCTAACAATTTTCCCTCTATGACATAAAAGAAATATTTCTTAGGATTCAAATATATCCCATGTTCTCTGCATTTCAAGATAACTGTTTCCAGACGCTGAAATTGATCTACTCTAGTTTTGGAAAACATGGTTAGGTCATCTAAATACACAACAATACATTTCCCTTTCAAGCTTCCAAAATCCAAGTCCATGGCCCTTTGAAAAGTGGCACCAGCATTAATGAGTCCAAAAGGCATCCTCTTGTAGGCAAAAGTACCCCAGGGGGTGGTAAAGTCCATCTTGTGCTGATCTGTGGTATTGAATTCTACTTGGTTATACCCCGAGAAGCCATCGAGCATGAACAACATTTCAGATCCTGTAACAGCTTGCAAGACTTAATCCATCATCGGCAGAGGATAGTTGTCCTTCAAAGAAGCCTGATTCAGATTCCTGAAGTCAACACAGATACGAATCTCACCATTTTTCTTCCTGACAGGCACAACGTTGGCAATCCATGTCAAATGGTGAATCAGGAAGATGATTTTGGATTTCAAAAACTTTTGTATTTCCTGAAAAATAGTGTCAACAATCTTTGGATTGTATTGCCTTTTTTTTTTTCTTGAAAGGTTTAATCCCAGGTTTGAGAGGGATGAAATGCTACATCTCCTTTAGTTGAAAATATTTTAGATCTTCATATGAATATGCAAGAACATCCCTATACTTCTTTAGGAGGTTCACAACCCTCTTATTTTCTTCTGGTGTACAACATTTTCCAATGTTCACCATCTTGGGGTCATCAGAGATCCTAATATTAATCTTTTCATACTCAACAGATTGTTGTAATCCAGTAGAAGCTTTAGACTTAACATACCTATCATGTTTATCAAACAATTCTTCTAAACTCACCATCCCTTTAGGAATCTTGTTAACCTTGAGTTTGATGCACCCATCTTGATCTATTTCCTCTTTGACACCCTCTTTGTTGGAAGATACACTCTCATGAGGCAAATTATCACTCCCTTCAAAGTACAATTGTTCAAAGTTATCCCTGAGCTCTAAGAAAGAAAGAAAATGCTGATCATAATTGAAAACTTGTCAGTTACTTGCATTATTAGGAACACTGGGCCTATGGATCATCTCAATGGTAAACCTATCTTGAGAGAAGTCAGGATGAGGTATTAACAACAATCCTAAGATAGCTAGTGAATCAGCCCTAGTTTTCTTTCCCTAGGCATTGCTTTAATGGAGAAGGCGTCAAGAAATTCAATAGTATCCCAAACCTGATTCTTGTAATGCTTCAACCTTCTATTCTTTACTTGAAAAAGGTCTCTGACTTGTTTAACAACTAGTTCTGTATCTCCACGAGCTAGAAGATTCTTCACACCTTTTTATTTTACCACATTAAGTCCAAGAATGAGAGCATACTCTTTTGTATTATTGGTATTTTCAAATTGTAGTTTGAATGAGAAAGGATGAACCTTTCCCTCAGGGGATATCAACACTAGAACTAGCTGAGGAACAAATTCCATCAAATTCTAAATTCCAAACACCATTAGGATCATGAAGTAATTCTTTGGGAAGCTAAGTTTCCTCTAGAGACATAACCATATAGTTACCATGCCCAATATCCTCATAAAGTATTTGTGCTTTGGGATCATCTGTCTTTTGTACAATATACTCAGATTGCTTCTCAGGCAACAGCTTCTTCATTTTTCTATTAACTGGTATGAGGGCATGTGACCAATCCATTTGAATTTCTCCTCCCACATCCTTGTAGAATTTCCTACTTAATAGCATACCATATGAAGGAGGGATATTTGCTACTAGAATAGTAGCCAAGACCTTTTTCTCAGGTAAAGTTGCAAAAGCTACTTGTGCATCTTTAATTCTTCCAACTAGGGGCACTTCCTTAATCTCCATGGAATAGCAAGAACCATAAGTGTGTGTGAGATTCAGACCCAAAGCATGGGCTACTTTGGCAGGCATTACATTATCTGATGCTCCTAAATCTATGACACAATTTCTAAGTTTATCGCCTGCTATAAGAAGGGTCACATAAAATGGTTTGATCTTCTCATTAGGTGAGGTGACTGTAGCTACCAAATTGGGTTGGGGTGTGGGGGTGGAATAGGTAAAAGGCCTTTAGAGGTAGTTTTGGAGTGAGAATTGACAAAGTGAACCATTTTGGAAAAATCTTTAGGATGGGTTTGATAATACTCAGCCTCTGAAATTTGAACCTTTGTCTTTTTAAGGTGATCAATGAAAGCGAAAGATCCAGTGGTGGATGGGCTATCATCACTAGGAGTGTTAGGTTTTTCCAATTTAGGAGTTGTAGAAGAAAAAACTTTAGTAGTAGAATTAGGAAGAGCAGAAGTGGTAGAACTCGCCTTCTGTGTGGACGTAGTGGGGATAGGATATCCTCTTTTTGCAATAACAAGGATAGTCGTGGGATGCTCCTTGTATTTTTTAGCAAATTGTATCACCTTTTCCCATTTATTTTTCTAATCCCAAGTCATGAAAATGTATGATTCACTATTCATATCTGCTACTACTTCATCATAATCATCTTCTTCATCAACACCCTATGTAGTGAATAAATTAACTCAAGATCCCTCAAGTTCCTCTATCTCTTCATCAGCTTCTTCCTTGAGTTCTTCAAAATCTTCATTAACCTCTTCATCTTTAGGTTCTTCAACCTCACAGGTTGCATTAACAGGGACCTTGATGGGTGGCCCCTCAAGTGCTAGTCTTGTTTGAGAAGCAGGCAAATGGTTTCTAGGCTGAAAATTTCTCCTTGGAACATCATCATAGGGAGCATGCTGAGCCAATTGTTTTTTGATGGCAATGAGGTCATTGGAAAGCTTTTGTACTAATAGATCAGTATTAGGTCCGGGAGTGGAAGAGGAGGAAGAAGAAGGCCTAGATTTAGAATGGTCTCTTTTCAACTTTCCAGACATAATCAAATCATCTTCAATGCTAACAGCTAGTCTCTGATCCTCATTCAATGTTGCGAGATTGGCTCTTCTCAATGCGTAGCTAACTTCAGGTAATTGAGCATTCAGGAAGAAACATTTTTAAATTTGATCTACAGGTTATGTGTCTAGTGGGATTTTTTCAGTCAACTTGTTGAATCTAGACACAAATTCCCTCATGGGTTCTTGTGATTCCTTCTTTATTTGAGAAATTTGGGCCAGCAAAGCATGTACGTCCTCTGTAGGTTTGAAACAGTTCTCAAATCTTGTTCTCATCGTGGTCCAACTAGTAATGGCCCCAACAGGAAGGTGATAGAACCAATCCACTGCATTATCTTGTAAATTCCCTACAAAATCCTCACCGAGACATCTTCATGTTCAACTCTGAGGACTCCACATGCAACTATGAAGGCTGTGATATGTTCATTAGGATGCACCTTGCCATCACCTCTGGACTTGGGGAAGTTCTTCTTGTTACCCTTGGGTAACTCATGCAAAGGCCGAGGAATGGCGAGAGGCCCAATATGATGGCCCCAAGGTAATGGGGCTGCCATTCTTGGAAAGACAGCTTGAAGGGGAACTAAAACACTAACAAGAATCAAAGTGCAGAGATTAGGGCTGAGCTGCTCTAGAGGAATATCACCTATAGGGGTTCTATATTTAACAGGAGGAGAGCTTGTGGAACAAGCTCTTCTATTTCTTCCTGTTGAAGGAAAAATGGAAACCTTGCTACTCCAAAATCTGAAACTGAGAATCTTCAATACCAAGGTCCCTCCTTCCGTGAGTAAAACGTAGAGTCACCAGATTAAAGAATGATCAAGAAATGGCTTATAGAACTATAAAATGAATACCCAGCAGAGTCACCAAAAACTATTGGTCATCAAAAGGACTCTATTGAGAACAACAGTCAAAGGACAGAAAGTCCCTCTTTAATATGAGAGGTTCCCTTATTTAAAGGCAAAAACTTATTTACACATATACAGTGTATAGTTTTAATGGGAACTGGGATATCATGAAAGTGTTAAAATAGAATAGATCATCAATACAAAAGGATAGAGGAATTAAGTAGTGGGAAGGGGCAGAAAGGCACTTTCAAGAGATATAGATAACAAAATAATTCCTTACGGATGCCAGAATGAAATTATTTGGAACAGAACCATTTACATTTGAGATAATAAGATGGTATTTCAAAGACACAAAGTTCTAGAAATTAAATCTACAAGAATACAAAGCTTCTTGAAGTAACACAGATAAATGATTCAATAATATTTAACAGATAGTAATGAAACAACAAGACCAGATAGACATAGAAAGAAAGATATTTTGTATTGATTGCTTTTTTACTCCTTAAAACTTTCAAAAATAAACCAAGTTCCAGCTCCCACAGAATGGCGTAGAGAGCCCATTATATAACTTACAAATTAGTTACACTTGGTAACTACTTCTTTTAACTAAAATGTTAATTAAGCATATGCTTGACACAAAACCCTTAACTAATTACAATAATCCCAACTTGAGAAAAAATAGGAAGGGAGGAGCTGGAAGGGAAAACAACTACCTATTGCTGAGGAGGGCCCAATGACTTGAGGATTCACTACCTGAAATTTTAAATGCTTCCACTATGTCACAAGTTTTCTTTAACAAATTCCCTGAACTGAGTTTTAATTTCTTGGAGAGAGAAAGGAACACCTGAAGTTTCATCGTGAAAATGAGACTGGATATCTTTGAAAGTGGATACAAAACAAGTTTTGAAGGCTTCTCCCTTCTACTAATTGTTCCTCAACTCTCCTAAAGCCTCCTCTAGGACTTTTATTTTCCATTCCACACTAAAAACCCATGACCTTGATTAATTGTCTTTAGCATCATCAAAAACCTTGTTGGCCATCAATATATTTTCATCAACCTATCCCATCAGGTGAAGATCCACTATGCAGCTACTCCAAAGTTTAATTTCTTTATTCATGGTCCCAATTACAAAGGAGAGCTTTTGTTGCAGATTAGTCACCTTCTCATTGAGTTTTGAATGCTTCTACAATGAAATTCAAACTTGCAACGATCATGTTGTCCACCATGGCTTGCATAGCTCTCTCGTAGATGGAATACCTATGTATGTATTTAATGCTCTGGACTTCATCTTGACTAAGAATCATAGGTAGTGGAAGGGAAGTCAGTGGAGTAGGATCTAGAACCTTATCTTTAGATAATAATGACTTGATGAAGCTAGAAAGAATTTAAGCTTGTTCTTCCAGCTGCTCTATAGTCTGTTTACCTTTTTCTACTCTCTCAAAAAACTCAGGTTATTATTTCTTAGAGGTTATGCACCTCACTCTCAGGTGTAGATTCTCCCATCGGGATCCTAGAAAGCTCCAGATCAAAGGCTAGTAGATCTTGTTCTGCCTTATCAACCTTAGGTTTTTCTACCTCAAGAAATTTCTAGCCTTGGACATCTGCCACTATCCTTGAAGTTGTTTTAGCTCTCTTTGCAGGAGTTGAAGGAGTAGTGTCTAACAAGGCTGCCACAGCATCAAAATTTGGCCCTGTCAATCGAGAAGAAGGATTCCTCTTCTTGCTATCAACCAAGGGTTTTACCCATGCAAAACTGAAGGAAGAAGGAGGAGAAAGAGATCCAAGAGCAAGAGAACTCATGGCACTTAAAGTACTTGCTACTATGGCTTCCAGGAGAGATGTGAGTAGAGTATCTGAAGCTTCTTGAGTAAAGGAATCATTGGTACTTGGAGGTTCAGTGCTATGCACATCCTTCTCTTTATGTATTGTAGCTTCTGAAGTTCCTACAGGGACTTCACTATCATCACTTTCACTAAGAACAATGACGTTCGCCGGCCCCGAAGGTAGTTATGAATGCTTTAATAGGGGATCTTCCTCAATTGGCTCTTGTTTGACCTCTTTCACCTTATTTTGGTATACTTGAGTAGATGAAGAAGGGGTGGATGATTCAGGTTGTTTATTTGAGGAAGGAAGAGGAGTTTGTGCAGGTACCTCCGAGCTAGGTGTATGTGACCCCTTCCTAGGGGTTGAAGTATCTTTAGAGGAAGATTCACCTAGATTCTTCTTAAGCTCTCAGACCCTTTTTTCAAACCAGACCTTGGTTCTTACAAGGATAGGGGCTAGAATCTCAGCTAAATCATCTTTCTCCCTCTTGAACCAATCCAGATCCTCCAAGGGAGTATGCTTGATCAACATATCATATTCATATGACAATAGGTCTGTATTGTCATCTTGAAGTCCTTCAGGAATCTGATATAGTTTTAGCTCCTTTATCAGTTGGAGGGACAATCTACCATAATGCCTCAGCATTGCTTCAAAATCCTCTACACAACCGGCCCAGTAAACCTGAGTATCTAACTTGTGATGATAATTGATTCTGAGATTTAGCTCAATGAACTTCCTCAAATCAAAATAGGTCATGGGCGTGAAGAAGTGAACAGTGATGGGAGCAAGGGCCCTTTCAATGTTTTGAGTATCCAAAGTTGTTTTACATGTATAATTACCGAACGATATGGGGAAATGCAGCCCAGAGATTTTCTTGTCTCTACAGGTTATATGTAACTTATCCAATTGCCTGCATACTTCAATCAAAGCCATCTTATCATTATAAAACATAGGGAGTTTGAGAGGTGTGTTCTCATAACCGGCTAACCTGATATATGAAAACCTTCTAAATTGAATGAATATAGCTCCATATTTTTCTATCAGGTTCATGGCTTCATTAGAAAATCTTCTGGTAGTATCAATTTCTAGAAGCCTTACAATGTACATGGTAAAAGCATCATTCACCCTCTTGAAGTTATGGTTGCTAGTTTCAAGGGTGAACTGAGGGAAGTATGCATAAATGGGTTCAACTTTCTAACCCTCGATGTATGTGAAACAAAACCATTACTGAGACGTTGCTAGGGTATACATAAGATAATAATTCATATAGAACTTCTTGGTCTATTGCTCATTAGACAACTGTTCTGTCAAATTCATGCAAATGATTTCTACCCAATTTATGTTCTGGCTACCTTCGCAGACAATGTTGATGAGTGGGCACATCCAAAAGTGAAATTCATTAGTGGAGGGTAAGCCCATGACACAAGCTAACAAGATTATGAAATCAGACAGTTCTTCGTTAAAATCAGACACAAGCTAACAGGCTCTATTTAGGGCTGATTTTAACGAAGAACTGTCTGATTTCATAATCTTGTTAGCTTGTGTCATGGGATTACCCTCCACCAATGAATTTCACTTTTGGATGTGCCCACTCATCAACATGTTCTTGACTCTGTTATGTCTTGCTCAAAGAGAGTTTGTTCTTAAGCTTGAGAGATAACCACAGAGTTTACAATTTCTAGGATCCAAAGAGCAGTGACATTGGTAGTAACATCTAGTTTGGTGATCATTTCCCCATGCACATTTTATAATTCATTCATGTTAGGGTTGAAGTGAGTTCCACAAGTGAGAATAGTGTCGGCGCATTGTACCGAGATCAGGAAACCCACAGCAAATGCAATGCCACTATCGTTGATCATTTGTGCCATGGGAGAAGGATTAGGGTCAGTCAATCTACTCCAGAAATCACCAAAATCCAGGTGACAAACCTCACTATCCTCAATATCAGGAACAGAAGATTCAAGTGGCAAAACATGTTCCTATCTCTAAAATTTGATCTTCATGTTGACAACGTACAGAGAAACAGCCTTCACAGCTTGATTTCATAATAAAAGAAATGCAAGGGGAATGGGAGCATGAGTAGACGGTCTTGATTACAAGGTTTTGAGTGAATTGTAGTAAGTAGTGTGTAAAAATGCGTAGAGGGCAGTACCATTAAATATCCATTTTGGGAGAGAGAAGGTTATAAATGCACATTAAATTCATATGCACCAACTCAAAAAGGCAAGCATCAGGAAGAGTGGAAAAAACTAGCTCAGATGGTATTTGGTACATTTGGGACATGAGGAATGCAAAATTGTGATCCGATCGATGTGGGAAATGAGAGTAATGCAGGCCAAAAAAGCACGGGAAGTCTAGGAACTTAGAAATGCGAGGGATGCGAGGGGCGTGAAGACACGATTTAGTTGATGTGCACGATGTGGGAAAATCAGGTATGGAATGCACAAATGCTTTTGGGATGGATAAGACAAAAGTATGTGAAGGGCCCAATGCATCCGACACAGGTGATCGAGGAACAGAAAGCCCGGGTGAGCTCTTGACATATGGGATAAAATGATTGACAAACCTGAAAGTTAACAAATTTTTAGGAAAATGGTTGATCGGGGAATAGAGGGTCCAACAAATCTTGGGACATATGGGACAAAAATGTCTGACAGACCCATAAATCACTAAAATGACTCAAAAAACATGAATTTTCCCTAACTCCTTAACTTTTCTCTTCACTAGAACATCATAAAAGGGTGTTAACTCAAAATTTTCAATTTTTTGACTTTCGAAAGAGGAGAAATTTTGAGAAGACAACACCGACCCACTTCCCCGCTTTGAATTTCAATGGGGCTCAACATTTGAATTTTTCCTCATTTTCGCCACAATGCCTCAAAATGCAAAAAGAATCTACCTTTCCACCAATCCACCAATTAGAGACTTCCAGGACCACAAGGCCAATCTAAATTTTTTGTTAAAATAACAAAAAATGTTAAGTTCACAAAAAAAAGGATCTGTCCTTCCACATCCAATTAGATATGTCCATGTACCCATGGATAATGGGGCCAAAATTTGATGAGGAAGAAAACACCCATCATTCATGACTGTGGAAAAATGCAGAGAAGAAGAAAACTCCACCATTTTGCACCTGATTTTCAAATTTCTTTCGTGAACCAAGGAATTGAAAACAATACAAGTTTAGAAAATCCATGGCCATAAAAAGATTGAAAATTTCATTCAAATGAGGATAACAATAAAATTTTCACATGTCCAGATAGGAAAATGAAAAATTTATCAAAACCTGTAGACTAGAGAGTTTAAACAACTTCAAAGCAAGAATTTCTCTATCTTTTCGGACTTCTAACTTTACTTGAACACTTTTGGAGGGCGTGAGCTCAAAATTTTTTAATTTTACTTAAAAAATTATTAGGTCATTTTGAGGGTGACAACACTTCCTAACTTGAACAAGAAACAACATGCAAGTTTGACCCTTGATCCTAAACTATACAACCTAACCATATATGTTGTTTACAATGCTCATTCCAATGGGATATCAACAACTATTAAGATTGAAAATGATCCAAAACTACAATCTCACCTTTACTTCTCCAAACTGGCCTCATTTAGTTCTCAATAACCAAGCTCCTAGTGGTTTCATAGTTAGAGTAACCTGTGCATGCCCACAAAAAAGTGAATACATTTTCAAGAACCCTTTTTGTCCCAATATGGTGAGTATTAAATCTTATACTCTAACTCCTTTGTTAAATCCCCTTTCTAATATAGCTTCCTCTTTCACTGTTCTAGCTCCTACTAGTCCTCTTGACCTAATTTTCAAGGTATAAATTTTTCTTTTCAAGGATTTAAGACACAATCTAACCCTTTTTTGCCACCCATTTTCTAATTTTAACTATTCCCAAAATTTTGAAACTAAAAGATAA